>PVIH01015170.1:0-50728 GCA_004025045.1 Sigmodon hispidus
AAAAAGAAGAGTTGGGTAGCATTCCTTCAGTTTCTACTGTATGGAACAGTTTGTTAAGTACTGGTATTAGACCTTCTTTGAATGTCTGGTAGATTTCTGCAGTAAACCATCTGGATCTGGGTATTTTTTTATTTGGGAGACCTTTAATAACAGCTTCAATTTCCCTTGGTGTTATTGGTCTGTTTAAGTCTTCAATCTGTTCTTTATTTAACTTTGGTAATTGATACTTGTCCAGAAAGCTGTTCTCTTTTTTGTTTGTTTGTTTTGGGTTTTACATTTTTGCAAAGTATAGATTTTCAAAATATGACCTAATAATTCTCTGAATATCCTCCAGGTCTGTTGTTATATCCCCCTTTTCATTTCTGATTTTGTTAATTTGCATACTCTCTCTCTGTCTTTTGGTTAGTTTAGATAAGGGTTTGTCTCCCTTGTTGACTTTCTCAAAGAACCAACTTTTTGATTCATTGATTTTTTTTTTTGTATTGTTCTCTTTGTTTCTATTGTACTGATTTCAGCTCTAAGTTTTATTATTTCCTGCCATCTACTCCTTCTAGGTTAGTTTGCTTCTAATTGTACTAAAGCTTTCAGCTGAATTGTTAGGTCTCTTATGTGAGCTTTCCCTTGGTTTTATATATAGGCATCTACTGCTAGGAATTTTCCTCTTAAGATTGCTTTCATTGTGTCCATACATTTGGGTATGTTGTGGATTCATTGCCATTAAATTCTAGGAAGACTTTGGTTTCTTTCATAAATTCTTCCTTGACCCAGAGGTGGTTCAGTTGGGCGATGTTTAGTTTCCATAAGTTGGTAGGCTTTCTATGATTTTTGATGTTGTTGAAGTCTAACTTTAGGCCCTGGTAGTCTGATATGATACAAGGGGTTATACTTATTTTTTTTGTAACTATTGATATTTGCCTTATGAGCAAGTATGCGGTCAGTTTTAGAGAAAGTTCCATGTGGTGCTGAGAAATATATATATTTCTTTGTGTTCAGATGAAAGCTTCTGTAAATATCTACTAAGTTCATTTGCACCATAACATCTGTTAGACCCCTTATTTCTTTGCTGATTGAGCTTTTTGGTTGACCTATCCAGGGTGAAAGTGAGGTACTAAAGTATCCCACTATTAGAGTGTGATATTTGATGTGGGATTTAAGCTTCAGCGATGTTTCTTTTACTTATGATATTGCCCTTATATTAGGGGCATAAATATTCAGGATTGAGATCTTATCTTGATGGACTTTTCCTGAGATGAATAAATAATGTCTGCCCTGGTCTCTTTTGATTGATTTTAGTTTGAAGCCTTCTTTGTTGGATATTACTATAGCAACATCAGCTTGTTTCTTGGGGCCGTTTAATTAAAAAGTGTTTTCCCATTATTTTACTCTGAGCCTGTGTTTGTCTTTGGAGTTGAGGTGTCTTTCTTGTAGGCAGCTGAACTCTGGGTTTTGTGTTTGTATTCATTGTATTGGGGTGTGTCTTTTTATAGGTGGCTAAATCCATTGATGTTAAGTGATATTAATGATCACTGATTATTACTTCCTGCTATGTTTGGTGATAGTTTGTGTGCATTTTCTTTGTTGGAGATTTTCTTCTGTGGGATTATCAATTGTGGTTTCTTGAGTGTTTCTGGGTTTGTTAGATTAGAGTCGTCCCTCAAGTACTTTCTGTAGTGTTGGATTTGTAGATAAGTATTGTTTCAACTTGTCTTTGTAGTGAAATATCTTGCTTACTCAACCTATGGTGATTAATAATTTTGTTGGGTATAGTTGTCTAGGTTGGCATCCATACATTTTTAGTGTCTTTATAACTTCTGACCAGGATCTTCTTGCTTTCATTGTTTCCATTGAATAGTCTGGCATTATTCTTTTGGGTCTGCCTTTATAGGTACGTTGGCCCTTTTCCTTTGAAACTCTTCATATTTTTTCTTTTTTCTGTATGTTTTGTGGCTTAATTATTTTATGGTGAGCTGACTTTTTTGGTGAGTATATTCTATTTGGTGTTCTGTAAGCTTCTTTTATCTTTATAGGCATTTCCTTCTTTAGATTGGAAAAGTTCTCTTCTATGATTTTATTGAATACATTATCTGTGCCTTTAGCTAGTATTCTTCTCCTTCTTCTTTTCTTATTATTCTCAGGTTTGGTCTTTTCGTGGTGCCCCAAATTTCCTGAATGTTTTGTGTTCTGACTTTTGTATTTTTGTTGTTTTCTTTGAGTGATTTATCTATTTCCACTATTGAGTCTTCTACCCCAGAGATTCTCTCTTCTATCACTTGGATTCTGTTGCTTATGCTTGTATCTGTAGTTCCAGATTGTTTCTTCAAATTCTCTATTTCATTCTTTGCTTTGTTTTGTGCCTTCTTCATTGTTTCTATTTCAGTTTTTAGTTCTTGGAATGTTTCTTTCATTTGTCGGATTTCTCTTTTTTAGTTTTCTTTCAAGGGTTTGTTCATCTCTTCCAATTTTTTTATTTGTTTTTTCTTCTATTTCTTTAAGGGATTTTTTTTATATCCCCTTTTAAGGCTTCTATAATATTCATAAGGGTGTGTGTATTGTTGTTTCCCCTTCATTGCTCTGTTCAGGTCTTGGTATTGTAGAGACATCAGCTTCTTCTGGTGGTGTCTTGTTGTTCTCTATATTGTTACATTTATTCTTGCACTGGCGCCTGCCCCTTGCTTTCTTGGTTCACTATAGTCAGGTCTTTGTGGACTCTTAGTCCATTGTGGCTACAGGAATAGTATGTCTCCTGTCTGCTGTGGATTCTGCATGATTTCTTGTTCTGGTCAGATCAAGGGATCCTTGCTTTCTGAAGCTGCCTGCCTCCCATTCTATCTCAGACACCATGGGATCAGGCTGTTCAGAGAGATGTCCATCCTTCTGTGATGATATAGCCTGCCTTGAAGGCAGTGCCTGGGCATCTGTGATATGTATTTTAGAATTGTTGGGGAAGGCTTCTCTCAGCCCTGGTCCAGGGCAGGCCTGTCTATGAGGTCAAATTCGGGACTGTGGTTGTGGCCTCTGTGATGGGGTCCTGGGGTGGCCAAGGACTGGAACTTGCTCACCTCCTTCTCTGAGCTGAACCTTGAGTCTTCACTGTCAGAAGCCACCTAAGTCCCACTATGCCTTGGACAACACGAAGTCATGCTGTTCAGAGCCTAGTCACAATATTCTGATTGTCTACAGGGCCTTAGACCAATGGAAAAAAAAATCCTCAATCTAAATTGTATAAATATAGAAGGTCTGTGGTCATACTGCCCTGAATTGTCCTGATCTTTCTGGTTGCTGAAGTTAAGCAGAGTCAGGCCTGTTAAGTACCTGAATGAGAGAAATGTATAGAGGGAGGGTTAGAACTGTGATCTCCTTTTTTGTGATTAATGACAATCTTATCCTGAAGATTTCAGTGAACCTTATGAGACTGGGTTGAGTTTCAGCAGAGATGAAATGTGAAAAAGTCTTCCAAAAACAGTAGAATTACAGACAGTCTAGCTTGGATTGTTTAGTAGAAACTAAGCTGAGGGGCCTTTGATATTTTGGTTTAGTTTGTTTTTCTTGTTGTTTAGTGTAATTTAGTTCAACAAGTTCTGCTTAAAGAAGAGATACAAATGTCAGGGATCTTTTGGTCCCAAATTTTTATCATCAGATGTGTTGCAGAATTGTGTTTGTCAGCTTCTAGATAGGTAATATGGTGCATGAGCCATCTATCACATAACACATCAGAGTGTGAGCTCTGCAATCAAAAGCATCAATGGGAACAAGCAACATTAGCTGAGGGCAGGTGGAGGGCCCAGTAAATGAGTTACTTTTGGTTTCTAGAGATGGACATAGTTTTAGACCTGTGCTAAGGACTAGTTGATGAAGTATTTTAAGACTCTTAGATGTGTGTGTGTGTGTCAACAGGGGGGAGCAAAAAAGAGAACCACAGAGGGTACAGAGGGACTTCTGAAATCTTGTAAGTGATGATATAATTTCAAAGGAGGGAAAGCACATGGATTACAGGAGAGGGGATAATAAAAACAAACTCTTCAAGGATAAAAAGCTACCTGGCTGCAAGAAATGGAAGCACAGATGTCATGTTGCTAATCTTTGTATAGAAGATAAAAAGACTGATGCAGCCAGGTGTATAGTGGGTGGACTTACAGGTGACAATGGATGGGTAAGAGAACCTTGACCAGCTGGATAACAAGGAAATTAGATGCACATGCTAAACAACCTTCCTTAAAGAACACTCTAATTACAGAGGCTGTATTCCATGGTCTGCTGTACTCAGATACATTTTTCTGGTGCTTTATAGACAGATATATTCCACTATAGCCATCTTGTTTCACCTGGTAGGTACTTGGGTAGAACAAATTGCATGACTGAAGTTTTCATTCTCCCTCTTCATGTATCTTCAAATAGTGCCTAATGACTTCCTGAAGGCCTTTGTACCTGATTTTATCTTCTCATCCTCCACTAACTTGGTGATTTCTACCATCAGTACCTGGGCTGCACTATTCCTATGAATTCCATCCAAGCTCACAATTTACTAGGCTCTGTAAACAATTCATAAGCTACAAGATAGAAACCAGTTCTCCATAATGAGGTGCATTTTGTTCCTGTCTTTTTTGCTTGTCCTCTGCATTAGACATGTTCTCAAAGCTACTGAAAGACCTCAGAGGCTCATGCTTAGGGCCTTTGTCCCAGCCCCAGAAGTGATCAATTTTGGGAGAGGGATCACAGCCTGCTTTATGGCTGGGTAATCTGGGCAGTGAGACAGGAGTTTATTCTTAGAAGAGTTTGATTTACATTTTTTCATAGATGTTTTTAACATGCTTAGAATGTTGTGAACAGGGTCCCTGCTTTTCCCTTTTCACAGGGTATGCTGTACGCATTCTGATGAACTTAATAAAGGCCCATCCCATTCCACATTGCCTGCATATATTTTTGTGAGCCTCCTGATCGGTCCCATAATACTCCTGTTGATGCTATGGATTCAGTTGTCTTGAAACTTGGCATCTTTATTTATGTCCTCTTACTACACTTAACCAATGGGACATAAGAATCAAAGGAAAGTTTTCCTTCCCTTTTTGTAGTTGAACAAATTCAGATTGTATGAAAAGAAGACTCTGAGCCAAATATCGCCCAAAGAAGGCTAAAATATCAGAGAGAGGAAGCACCACAGTCAATTCTCACCCAGCTGTCTTGCAACTTCCTCAGCCTTGCTCCTGTTCATTTCTGCCATTTGCTTCTGCCTCTGCTGGGTTCCTACAGAGGCCTTATAAACTCTTCTTGGCAGCTGTATCCCATCCAGGTTAGGATTAAAGGTGTTAACTACTCTATTGTGGTAGTTAGCCTTGAACTCACAGAAACAGAGGAAGTTCTGTCTGTGGAGTTATGGAATTAAAGGTATAGATCACCACTCCAGGCTATCCCTGTGCTGGGATTAAAGGTGTGTACTATTGATTCTCAGCTGTTTATCCTTGTACTTAAGGATCGAGAAATTTCTGAGCTGTCTGCCTAGAATTTGACTCTGTACTGTCTCTCTCATATTACAGGTTTTATTAAATATGTAATATATCACCATACTTCTTCTCCTCCTCACTTCCAGATATGCCATACTGAGCTGCATTTGATGAAGTTTCTTAGAGGATGACCCTGCAGGGTAGAACAATTAATAGCTTTCTGTATTAGTTGTTTTTCTCTTTGTTGCAACAAAATGCTAAACAAAAGCAGCTAGAAGAAAGAAGAGTTTGCTCACAATCTGAGGACACAATCTTTTATGACAGGAAAGTCATACTAGTAGAAGCTTCAGGCATCTGGTCACATCACATCCACTGTCAGGAATCAGAAAAATGCATGTTGATTCTTATCTTGCTTTTCTACTTTTATTCTAGTGGCTAGGATGGGTCTACTCACTTTAGAAAATCATGGAGGTGTCCATAAATCTGTTTCTAAGGTGTTTTTAGATCTTGTCTATTTGGCAACATAAAGCATTGTACTTGCATTTTCTCTCTGACTCATCACTGCTCCAGACACACTGCCCTTCTTATTCCTGCTTTTGAGTTTTCTGTCATAATATAGCAGGAGTGCTCACCAATGGCAACAATACTATTTTTTTTTTTATTGCACAAATACTATTTAGTACTATAATAAAAACCTGGAGCCAGATATTGGGTAAAAGCTGAAATATCAGCTAATATAAACTAACTAGTTGAAACACAGCCACTTCTCACATAGCTAACTCTACAGCCTCTTTACAACTCCTCTGACTCCATCTCCCCTCTCTCTCTGTCTTCTGTCTCTCTCTCTCTCCAGCCCACCAGGGAAGTGTCCAGGAAAGCTGACTCTTCTTTTCTCCCTCTGCCCAACTATCTTACTTACTCTTTTAACATTCCTAGAACTAGAATTAAAGATTTCTGATTTTAGTGGCTTGACTCTGTTCTCTGATATTTTTCTGTTTTCTTCATTGAATCACAATTTTTACTTCTGCTTTCTAGGATAAGTTGATAATGAAGGGTCTTGTGGAATCTTGGCACTTCTATCTGAATATAGCTTTACACAATAACTCAGATGTGTTTTAATGCTACAGACTAGCATGAGAGACTTGGTTTCTCTTCCCCTTGTATAGGCTTAAGTTCTGTATTAGTCACAGACATATGACTTCTACTACCTGAGTGCTTTATTATTAGGTTCTTCTACACACCGGATTTTATACCAGTCCTCAGCTCATGTTGTAGATTAAATAAATCTCTTTCCACAATTAATAAAGGATCTAGCAGTAGGAGTGGTTATTGGTGAGTTAGCCATTGTCATTATTTCTGTATGTTTGGGAAGACCTATCTTCCTAGGCTCCCAGCTCAGTCCTAAGCCTGGAGGCTGCTGAATATATGCGTTTTCTGTCCAGGAAGAAGATGGGTAAGGTAAAGTAAAACACAGTCTTTGAAGATATGTGCCTGTGTCCTTAAAACCTTGGTCTATTGCCTATGGCAAGTTGCCACCATTCCCTGAGATTATTTATCTTTAGATAAAAATTTTTTTGGTTTTATTTTCCCTTTGCTAATCATAGAATTTATTCTTTTTATAAGGCATTGAACAAGAGCTCAGAATACTCAGAAGCAGATATTTATTAGAAAATGTTTTAGTTAAAATAAGGGGATTACTTTTACTCAGGGTACTAATAAGTCAAATGGTAGCATTATTAGCATATTGTTAAGGATTTTCTATACCAGAGGAAAGCTGAGCCTCTCGTCTTATCTTTGCAACAGAATGTGAGCAGAGATGGGAAAATTGTGAAGAGACTGTAGATTATAGTAATACTGTTATCTTCTATCTACTCAAGATGATTGATAGTACTGGTAACCAGTTACACAAAGGCCTATTTCATCTGTGGAACTTTCTTTATTGTTACTGTTTTTCCTCCAAAACATTTGTCTCAGCTTATGTGAACTAAATAGTTGAAGCACTCTATATATTCAGGCACCCATCCTATATGTTGAGAGATGAAAGAGAGGGAAATCCTTGTAAACAGCCAAGAATACTTTCAGCAGAATGATCTACAATCATCCAACTTATTCTCTTAAAATGTATTTGATGATTGATGCAGCAGATGTAGGAAGAATGAGAATAAAACCCACAACAGTAGCAACCATGCTTTATTGACCACAAATCTTCATTATTTTTTATTTATTGTGTGTTAAACATTATTGTCCTTAACCTTTAAAATATTTTATTTTTATTTATGTGCATATGTGTATGGTGGCATAGTGGAGAGCCATGGTGAAGAGGGAGGCATATTCTTTTTGGTGTCTGTGATCAAAAGCTGGAGTTACAGATGACATGACATATGTACTGGGAACCAAGCTCAGATTCTCTGCAAGAGCAACAGATAATCTTAGCTGCAGCAGAGTCATCTCGCCAACCCCTTATTATTTTTTTCTTAACAAATGAGGAAAACAACTCAAGGAGGCTTGTTGTGGGATGACCCTTCTGTAGAGTGTAAATAATATTACTCTCATTGGTTAATAATAATGATAAAGTTGTTTGGCCTGTAGCAAGGCGGAATAAAGTTAGCTAGGACATTCATAGTGAAGACTCAGATGAAGAGGGGTGAAATCAGGAGACGTGATCAAGCCACCTAAAAAGCAAGATGCCAGAGGACCAGTAAAGTTACAGGTCGATTTGGAGAATATTCTCCTGAGCAAGGTATCACAAACCAGAAAGATAAGCAGGGTATGTACTCACTCATTAGTGGACTCTAAACAAAAAAGAAAAAAAATCAAAGCATGCCTAAGCTGCAAACCACAACCACTGAACAGCTTGGGATCGGAAACTCCTTGGACTGATATCTTGGATCCCACTCCCCCTAGATGAACACCTGACTCAGTCTTGATGTTGGGAGAAGAAAACTGGATTTGCCAGGAGTGGAGGCTGAACTGAGCAATATTGGGACCTTGGGACCTTGGGACCTCTTGCCCATGCTGGGGGGGGGGGCAGTGGGGAGATGTGGAGAAGACAGATTGACCTGATGTGGTGGGATGGGGGAAGGGACCATGAATAAGTATACACACGGATAGAAAATGTGACTTCTTTATTCATAAGAGAAAGAAAAAGCAGGAAAAAAAAAAACTGAAAACATACTTACTTAGCATCTAACAATTACCTCACGGGCATTCCTGTCTCTAGATTTATCCCTTCAAATGACTCATCTTCACAGAATAAAATCATACCACAGGCCATGTGACAATACATAGATTAATAGAAATGGATTGATTTAAAAGTAATAACTATATAATAATAAGCCTGAGCTATTGGCTGAACGTTTTGTAATTGATATAAGCTTTTATGTGTTTATTTGGGACTGGGAAGTTGGGACAGAAAACTTCACCTTTGTTTACATGTTATAGATCGATGTGTGATACATACAACCACATAAAGCCCAAGGAAAATTAAACAAAAGGGTGCTAGACCCAAAAAAAATTAGAACCAAGAGCAGCTTCATAGTTCATGAGCTACAAAACAGTGGAGTTCGTTTTTTTTTTTTTTTCTTTTTCTTTTTTTTATATTAATAACAAAGAAGTCACACTTTCTATCCCTGTATATCCTTATTCAAGGTCCCTTCCCCCTCCCACCACATCAGGTCATTCTTTCTTTTCCACAACTCCCCATCCCCTCCCTGGGAAGGCAACAGACAGTCCCATGGTCCCACTGACCCAATATTGTTTAGTTCAGCCTCCACTCCTGGCAGATCCAGTTTTCTCCCCCCTCCCTGAAGAGTGAGTCAGGTGTTCCTCTAGGGGGAGTGGGATTCAAGGAGTCAGTCCAGGATGTTTCTGATCCCAAGCTGTTCAGTGGTTGTGGTTTGCAGGTTGGGGATGCTTGGCTTTTTTCTTGTTAGTTTGTTTAGAGACCACTAATGAGTGAGTGCATCCCCTGCTTATCTTTCTGAGTTTTTGATACCTCGATCAGGAGGATATTCTCCAAGTCCATCCATTTGCCTGCAAATTTTAGGATATCATTTTTTCTTATTGCTGAGTAGTACTCCATTGTGTAGATGTACTACAGCTTGTTAATCCATTCTTCAGTTAAGGGACATCTAGTTTGTTTCCAGTTTCTTGCTATTACAAATAATGCTGCTATGAACATAGCTGAGCTAATGCCTTTACCACTTCTGGGTATATACCCTAAAAATGCACAGTCTTACTCTGAAGTCACACTTTCTATCCTTGTATATCCTTATTCAAGGTCTCTTCCCGCTCCCACCACATCAGGTCATTCTCTCTTATCCACAACTCCCCATCCCCTCCCTGGGCAGGCAACAGGCAGTTTCAAGGTCCCACTGGCCAAATATTGATTAGTTCAGCCTCCATTCCTGGCAGATCCAGTTTTCTCCCCCCAACCTCAAGCCTGAGTCAGGTGTTCCTCTAGGGGGAGTGGAATCCAAGGAGTCAGTCCAAGGTGTTTCTGATCCCAAGCTTTTCAGTGGTTGTGGTTTGCAGCTTGTGAATGCTTTGCTTTTTTCTTGATTGTTTGTTTGTTTGCTTGTTTAGAGTCAACTAATGAGTGAGTACATCCCCTGCTTCTCTTTCTGGGTTTGTGATACCTTGCTCAGGAGGATATTCTCCAATTCCATCCATTTGCCTGAAAATTTTAGGATATCATTATTTTCTTACTGCTGAGTAGTACTCCATTGTGTAGATGTACCACAGTTTGTTAATCCATTCTTCAGGTGAGGGACATCTAGGTTGTTTCCAGGTTCTTTCTATTACAAATAATGCTGCTATGAACATAGTTGAGATAATGCCTTTGGAGTGTGACTATGCATCTTTAGGGTATACACCCAGAAGTGGTATTGCTGGGTCCTTGGGGAGATTTTCTGAGAAACTGCCATATTGCATTCCAAAGTGGTTGAACAAGCTTACACTCCCACCAACAATGGAGGAGTTTTCCCCTTGCTCTGCATCCTCTCCAGCATAGGCTGTTCTCTGTGTCTTTTATCATAGCCAATCTAACAGGTGTCAGGTGACATCTCAAAGTTGTTTTGATTTGCATTTCTCTAATGGCTAAAGATGATGAGCACTTTTTCAGGTGCCTTTCAGCCATTTATAATTCTTCTGCTGCTGAGAATTGCCTTTTTATATCTGAACCCCATTTTTTGATTGGGTTATTCAAGGTTTGGGGCACTAGATTCTTGAGTTCTTTATATATCTCAGAGATCAGTCCTTTATCACTTGTAAGGTTGGTGAAAATCTTTTCCCATTCTGTAGGCTGTCGTTTTTTTCCTATTGATAGTGTCCTTGGCTTTACAGAAGCTTCTTAGCTTCAGGAGATCCCACTTATTGATTCCTGATTTTAGTGTCTGTGCCTCTGGTGTTATATTTAGGAAGTGGTCACCTGTGCCAATTCGTAGAAGTGTATTTCCTACTTTCTTTTCTATCAAGTGGCTTGGTTTATGTTGAGGTCTTTGATCCACTTGGATTTGAGTTTTGCAACACGCTGGATTTCTGAAGTCTCCTACGTTGGTCAATATACAAAGAGCTATCTTTTAGCTACTTACTGTGTAATAAATTTAGGGTTTTTGCTCATGCATACAGAGAAGATTGCAGATGCATAGTAAAGACAAATTCAGACAAAAAGGCCTCTAAATGGGTCATAGTATGTTTGAAGAATATACATAGGCTTGGGAGAGAAAATCAAAAGAATAGAGACAATCATAAATTTAAAAAATAATATGAAAATAATAACATCCTTAAAAGGGAAATATAGTAATAAAAAACTATAATAAGCCACATAAAGATAGGAAATATACAGTCTGGGTTCTAAATTTTATTGTGTTGTCTTTAGATTATTTGACTGTTAATGAGCAAATAATTATTACTAGTAAACTTTTAATTATAAACTAAACCAACTTACATATTTTTAAAATACCTTGACTTCAAATTTTAAGTAAAAAATTACTTTACTTTGGGGCAGAGGTTATATTTTAGTATTACAGGAAATGAGAGGCTACAGGTTCATTCTGTGTTAAGGAAAATCAAGTTTGATGGAGGATTACTCATTGAAAATCTTGACTACAGACATGGGAAGATAGATGTAAAGTATCTATAAGACATATGGTGTATATTTTACCTGCTCAAAGAAAAAATTATCTTTGGTGTCTTGTGTATGTTGCACAACTTATATATATATTAATAAATAACTTAATCTCAAAATAATTTACACTGGTGTGGATTTTGGTTTATTGATACAAACTTAATGTTATATGTATATTTCTATTCTTGTTTAAGATATTGTGTTTATGTGGCTCAATTTTATATTGGTATAATTAAGAAATACAGATTAAGAGTCATCTATAATAGTCAAATATATAGTCCTATTAATTAGGTTTTCTAGGCATACAAAGATATATTTCAGATAGATGGGTAATCTTCAAACACTTCAAAGACACACAGAATATGGCATCTAAAATGTTTTAATAGTTAGACTTTTCATGACAATGAGACATGTCTGTTCCTGGCTTCACCAATATACTCTAGAAAAGATCCTGGGCATCAAAGAAACTCTATATGGAGTTTATTTTATTTATAGCAAAAGTTAGCCATGTCGCTAAAGAAACTGCCCTTACCACAATTGCTGATAGTTATTGTGCAAACCAGACCAGTAGGACATAAGAAAAGTAACTGCCAAACTATGCCAAGTCAAGGTAGAATAGTCCTTCAAAATTTCCTGCCTCACAGATATGTCTGTCAGATATGGTAGGCCTGTAGGCCTGAAATGGATGCCCCAACATCACAGAGAAACTTTGGGTGACTGATCAGGCAGCCAACTCTTTCTGTCATTTCTCACATTTTTTGGGAAGTCACTTGCCTCTATTTCCTGCTTAACTCAAGTAATATTTTCTTCCTAGGTCTTTGATGGAGCTTAAGACATTAGTTATAATTGTAGTTTTTCTTAGCTATGATAAAGAGTATTTTAGATATGAAGCTTTAGACTCACAAAGATAAGATGGATAATCGACTGTTTTCTCTGGTTTTGTCACATACCAATAGACTAGATATTGTAACTGTAATTCTTGATTGATAATTGTTTGTTGCATGAATTTTACTGTGCTAAAGTTTAAAACTTTCTTTTTCATTAGACAGAAAGAGGAGATACTGTAGGATGACTCTTCTATATGCTGTGAATATGTATTATTCTTATTGGTTAATAATAAAGCTGTTTGGACTACAGCAAGGTAGAATAAAGTTAGACAGGACAATCAAACTGAGAATTGCAGTGAATAAGGGCAGAGTCAAGAAATATGCCAATAAGCTGCCCAAGAAGAAAGATGCCAGTGGACCAGTAAAGTGATAGACAATATGGCAATACATAGGTTATTAGAAATGGCCTAATTTAAAAGTAAGAGCTAGTTAATAATAAGTCTTACCTATTGACTGAGCATTTTGTAATTAATATAAGCTTTTATATGTTTATTGGGAACTGGGAAGTTGGGACATATAACTACTCTTCCATTTACAGAGGATAACTAGTCTCTCAGAAATAGCATACAACTTAGTATTGAATGGTCCAGCTTGGATTTACATATGGAATTGACCTGAATTTTTCTTATCTATTTGCCATTTGCTTTTCTTGGTTGTCATGTAGATATGGGATATGAAGTATCCTGTAGCTGTGCTTTCTTTGCATTGCCAGCTCCTAAATAATGATGTAGTGGCTTCTTATTAAATTTGAAAACTTGGCCTTAGCTTAGGCTTGTTTTTCAATTTAAAACTTAACCTGTTTATATTAATGTCCATTTTGTCATGTGGCTTGTTGCCTCTCCTCAGTATAGTATGGCTGAAATTCTCTAAATTTCTGGCAAATCTCTCACCTCTCAGATTCTTCTCCTGAGTTTCTCTCTTTCTGATGGAGTCCCACCTATCTTCCTATTGGACTCATAGTTAAACCAGATCAGAAGGTGCCTTAGGCAGATGGGGTAAAATATAGACATCTTCTCACAGTGTGATCAAATATCCAGCAACAGTATTCAGTATCTATCAGGGCAATATGAAATGTTAGGTTTTTTTTTTTTTCCCTTTCCTTTACAAAGTCATTCTCATCCAGTCTTTCCTTTTCCCCTTAGATACCGGTTTTTACCTTCCCTTCTTAAAACATAACATTCTGGACTTGTTGTTTCAAAATATATTATTTATTTTTATTACTCTCTTTCCTAAAGATTTCAAGTTTTCTCTTGATTTGGTCATATTCACCATGACTGCTGAACTTAAAACCACAGCTCTCATGTCTTCTAACTGCTACAGGCCACAGATACTGTCTCTTTATTATTTTGCTGTGTTGACCATCCAAGAGCATGCAGTTTCCTTGTCTTGACTTCTGTCTGGAAGACACCTTTCACATCATAGCATGAACAGTGGCATTGTAAATTGTCAGCAGCAGTGTCCATGCTGATCCACAATCACTCCCATTTGTGCAGTGATGGAGATTAAGTAAACCTGAAAGAGCCTGAGATAAGGAGGAAGGTGGAGGTGATAGCCATTGATTGGATAATTACATTCCTTAGTGCTTGCTATGTGCTGGTATTTAATTGATATGACTCATTTAATCAGGTTCTTAAAGTTACACTATTTGATAAGCTAACTTAAGCCTTAGCTTAGGCTTGTTTTCAATTTAAAACTATTGAGACTACTGTCAGTATGAGAACAATGCCTGACCAAAAAAAAAAAAAAAAAAAAAAAAAAAAAAAAAAAAAAAAAAAAAAAAAAAAAAAAAAAAAAAAAAAAAAAAAAAAAAAAAAAAAAAAAAAAAAAAAAAAAAAAAAAAAACACAACAACAACAAAAACTCAATACTTATTAAATTTTGAACCAGTCTTCTTTTTATTGACACTAGAAACCTACTTAGGCAACTTTTCAAGGCCTCACAGCATGTATAGATTTAACCAGTGGAATCTAGATTTGGGTTCTTTATCTATATCACAAAGCAATCTCCAGTTACCAGAGACCACAAATGAGGCAGAAGTTTCAGGTGGAAGTGCATGTACTTGTGAGATAGCTCAATGGGAAACCATGTTGGCTACCAAGCACAGAGATCTATATCTGATCCCTGGGGCAAATATAATAGAAGTAGACAATGGACTCCAGAATGTTGTCTTCTGGCTTTCACATGTGTACATATGCACAAACATACAAGGAGAAAGGCACACACAACCGAGGGGAGGGGGAAGAGAGAGAGAGAGAGAGAGAGTTTTGTTTGTAAAAAAGAGTTGTAGTCTTCCAGCTAAGAGCTGGGTCTGAATCCTAGCATTGCTGCTTATGAGGTTTAAACAAATCCTTTAACTCTTGAAAACAGACAATGCTCACTAACCCATCTCCCTCAACATTGGTGCCTTCACAATTGAAGTGTGAACTGTGTTTCTTCAAAAATCATGTGTTCAAGTTCCTCAGAATGTGACTTTATCAATAAAGGGAATATTTGCAAGTAATTTCAGGTAAACATGAAGTCACCATGGAGAGATATAATTCAGTCCGACTAGTGTCCTTAAAAAGGAGGGAATTTAGGCTGGGGAGATGGCTCAGTGAGTAAAGTACTTGCTATGCAAACATTAGGGTATAAACTCAGGGCCTCAAAATCTACATAAATAGAATTTTATTGTTAACAATATTCAGAATTCACTGATGAGGGTGAGCATGCTGCTTTGCTATACTCATATTATCATGACACATAAGATATGCAAAAATTCTAGAGAAAGCTTCATGACATTAGAAACATAGATTTTTAATATTCAGCTTTATTCTCCCACATTTAAATGTATTCATTTGAAAAATAAAGAGGCAGGAAGGCGGTAATAATAATAGTAATAGTAGAGGCACAAGCTCCAGGATTGGGTTGGGGTAGTGCTGGTGGTAGAATCCAATGAAAAATTCTCTCCTGCAACTATTCTACAATTTAATATTAATAATAAAAAGCTTGATGTGACAGCAGTGTCTGTGATCCCTGCCCTGGGGAAGCAGAGACAGGAGGATACGCAGGCCAGGAAATAGAACCCATTAGTAGTTTCCAGATTCAGTGAGGGCTTGTCTCAGAAAATAATGTAGGGAGTGACTGAGGAAACCTCCAACATTGACCTCTGGCCTCCATAGTCATGCACACAAATATGAACACAAACCCACATACACATGTATGTATAAAGCATACATACAAATAAAAAATAAAATTAAGGGGGAACTTAGACCACTATGGCATGTACGGAGAGAAGACAATGAAACATGGCACATGGCCACCAAGTGGGAGGCTAGCGACCAGGAATAAAAGTTTCATTCTCAGCTCAGGAAGCTACCTTGCCACACTTTGGTTATGGACTGCCATCTGTGTTACAGCAGTCTTAAAAAATCAATACAGGTAGGAAATAGAACTTTTGGAGTTTGTCTTGGCTTGCAGGATGTGTGGTCATGTAACATCATGGTCATATGACACTGTTAGCATGAGCTGTGAAGAAAGAGCTGAAACTTTAGGAAGTATTGACTGCTAATAGGAATGTAAGGCCTGGAGAAATCTCATGAGAGGCACAAAGATCCCATCCCTGTTGCCTCTCACTGTTACCATAACTGCCCACTTCTGGATTTTGGAAGCTTCTTAGCTTTCCTTAGCCTCATGGTTTGGGCCAGCTGTTACTTGTAGCTGAATAATTCCTGAAGTGCTCTGGACCTCTGCAGTGAGGGTAACCAGGTTCATGGGGCTGCTGAACAGAGGAATGAGAAGCTGCACCAAATGGCAGAAAGAAGTTTTTTCCCTTTTACACACTATCCCCTGCTCCCCACCCCAACTTTTCACAGATATATATCCTTGACAGTTAGCATATCATCTGAAAGAGAGGCTAAGGGTTGGGATCAGCATGGGCAGGGATTTTCAGAAAATTTCAAGTTTTGTCCACCTGTAAAATAAAAGTTTGGAGGCCATCACTGCTCTGCTTTCTGCTGACAACATTCCCAAACCGTGTGTTTTTATGAGATGATTATTATTGGGGCATTGCAAGTATGAATGAGTCAGGTGTTCCTCTAGGGGGAGTGGGATCCAAGGAGTCAGTCCAGGGTGTTTCTGATCTCAAGCTCTTCAGTGGTTGTGGTTTGCAGCTTGGGCATGCTTTGCTTTTTTCTTGTTTGTTTGTTTGTTTGTTTGTTTTGAGTCCACTAATGAGTGAGTACATCCTCTGCTTATCTTTCAGGAGTGGGGACTGAACTAAACAATATTGGGACACTGGGAACATGGGACTGCCTGCTGCCTTCCCAGCGAGGGAATGGGGAGTTGTGGAGAAGAAAGAATGACCTGATGTGGTGGGAGGGGGAAGGGACCTTGAATAAGGATATACAAGGATAGAAAGTGTGACTTCTTTGTTAATGATAATAATAATAATAATAATAATAATAATAATAAAAGACAAAAAAAAGAAAGTATGAACGAACTTTGTTTCTTGGGGACATACAAAGAAGGAGGAGCTGAGCTGTCTCTCTGAGAACATGTCATGGAGAACACAAAACATGTTTTGGAAAAAGTGGGCTAAAGGGAATAGCAGGATGGGGGTTTCTGGTTTCTGGGATCATTGGGGGAGAGGGTTGTTGTTTTGAAATTTTAGCAGGGAATGAGGGACAAATAGAGACATTAAAAAATTAGAACCCTCACTCCTAAATTGGAAAAAAAAATTATTTTCAGGCAGATGTGAGTTCCAACCCCCTTCCCCTAAATTATGATCTGTATGTATGGAGAAAATGGTTTCATCTCACATAGCCACTTTTTCTTGTGAGGACATTGTGCTTATAGGCTACCTTATGTTACTGTGGTATGATTTCTGTAAAGTATGTTAATAACTAGAAGGTCAACAAATAACTGTTTCACAATTTATAAAAGCATTTTGAGGATATGTAAGTTTGATGGCTGTGTGTAACAAGAGGTTTTTGACCCCATTGGGCCAGAGGTCTAGACTTGCCCACGGCAGCTTTCCCCTGCAAAATGACTCAGATACTTATATAAATATTATCTTGCTTGGACTATGTCTTAGGCATTTTGTTAGTTAACACTTTCACCTTAATTTAACTCATTTTTATTAATCTCTCTGCCATGTGGCCCATGGCTTACCTATTTCATTATGTGTTTCTTCCTGGGCAGCTGGATACATCTGTGTCTGACTCTGCCCTCCATTTACCTAGGCTCCAATTTCTCCTCCTACTTGATGATGCCTGTCATGGGCCAAAACAGTTCCTTTTTTTAAAGAATGATATTCTCAGCTTACAGAAAGACATTCTCACATCATTTCCCCTTTTCTGTCTAATCAAAAAGGTAGGCTTTAACTTTAAATAGTATAATAAAATAGTTATTAAGAATTATAGTTGTAATATTTAGTCTATTTGTGTTTTAAAAATTAAAAAAATATATTTTTTGATTTTAAGTTTTACATTTAAAATGTTATTTTTTATTAAGTTATTTTTTAATATTAAGGCATTTATTTTTAGCCTATAGGCTTATAGGTTTTGATGTATGTTTTAGTGAAGTAGGAAATCTGAAGGACTGTTTTGTTTATTTTGGCATAATTTATTAGTTGTTTTTTGTTGTGTCTTATAGAATGTTTGGCAGATGTTTTTGTGAAGTAGGAACTTGAAGGACTTTCTTGGCTTGTTTTGTCAAAGTTTAGAGGTATTTTTTATGGGTCTTGTATGCTTAGTTTATATAGCATATTGTTAAGCAGTTAATATAAGAATAGTTTCTTTTTGTTTGATGGCTAACTTTTGTTATAAACAAAGTAAATTTTATATGCAGATTTTTGATGCCCATTGTTTTTGAAGTAGATTGGTGTTGTCAGGAGCAGACTTGTCTTACTGTTTACAAAAGTTTAATTTAAAAAAATATTTTAATTGTCATATTTTGTAGGTCTTTGAAGTGTCTGAAGATTAATTGAAATATATCTTTGTATATCTAAAAATCTTAACTAATATGACTATAATATTGGTTACCATAGATGACTATTCATATGTATTTCTTGATTATACATTACAATTTTAAATGAGTTATATGGATATCATATTTTCAGTAAGAGTTTAAAGTGCTTCAATTTCCCTGCCTACCTATGGTACCTGATATAGGCCAAAACAGTTTCTTTATTTAAAGAATTATATTCATAGCATATAGAAAGACATTCCCACTTTTCTTTTCTTTTAGAAATATTTATTTCTAAATATGTCACTTTTCTTTTAGACATATTTATTGGGAAAATGGATGTTTACTTATTGGTATAAACTTGCTAATATTTTCACATTTTTCTTATTTTGTAGTATTGTAGTGTCTTATTCTGTAGAGTGAATCAAGATACTTGTATTGATAATAAAATATGCATAATACTTATAACAGCCTGGTGTGTATCAAAGGCTCATTATATGGGACTCATAAACATCATAATTATCTTTTTAGCAGAAAATATGGTAAAGTTCACTGTGGTGATATGTTTATTAAATATATTAATATTTTTATTAATTAAATAAATATATTTAGTAAATATATCACCACAGTTTACTGTAGCAGGGACTTAGATTACTTTTTAATAATAAAAATAAATTGTTTATTATAAAAACTATGAAACTACAGTTATTTTCAAAAATATGTTCATAAATAGTTCAAACAATACTCTGATGTTGCAGAAGAGCTTTATACTGAGGGCACTCAGTACAGCATATATGACATAGTAATAGGAAATACAAATCGTAGACTGCTTTAAATCACTGGAAATTTTTCTTGAAGTTGTTTCTTGGAAAGATTATTTTCCTTCTTCTCTTTTTGGGACATGTATGTCTGTGTGTGCTGTGGAGTAAACCCAGAGATTTGCTTATACTCAGGCTTGCATTGTACCACTGAGTTGTTGCCTCAACCCTTAACCATTTTAAGTAAATAGGCTTTTGTGTGTGTGTGTGTGTGTATGTGTGTGTGCGTGTGTGAGCGCGTGTGCATGTGAAGTCTTTTTGTGTTGCCACAGCTGAATTTAATCTCTCTGTCTTTTTGACTCTAGACTTTGAATAGCTGTGAAAACATGCTATTGTGCCCAGTCAAGAGTTTTGGTATTTTTTTTATTATTTTTTAGTTTGTTTATTTGCTCTCAACAAATACTTTTTCCAAATGCTATCAGCCAGACAACTGATACAATAGAAAAGGTCTTTATTTTTTTATTTTTCATTTTATTATGAATAAATTCTCATTTTTTATTCTTGTATCCCCTTTTTCAAACTCCCTTTCCCCTCCTGCCCCTTCCAGTCATTCTCTCTTCTCCCCATTTCCTTATCTCCTCCCCAGCAAAGATAAGAGGTCACAAGATCACAAGGTGGTTTAGCTCAGCATCCACTCCAGGCAAGTCCGATTTCTTCATCCTAATATCAAGACTGTGTCAGGTGTTCCTCTGGAGGGAATGGGCTTCAAGTTGTCTGTCCAAGGTGCTTTGGATCCAAGCTGTTCAGTGGTTGTAGTTTGCAGCTTGGGTGTACTTTGCTTTTTGTTTAAAGTCCACTAATGAGTAAGTACATCCCCTGTTTATCTTCTGACAACTCGCTCAGAAGGATATTCTCCAAATCGATCCACTTGCCTGCAATTTTAGCATATCATTTTTTCTTACTGCTGGGTTGTACTCCACTGTGTAGAGTTTGTTAATCCATTCTTCAGTTGAGGGGCATCTAGCGTGTTTCCAGGTTCTTGCTATTACGAATAATGTTGCCATAAACATAGTTGAACTAATGCTTTTGGGGTGCAAATGTACATCTTTAGGGTATTTGCCCAGTAGTGGTATTGCGGGGTCCTTGGGGAGATTGATTCCCAGTTTTCTGAGAAACTGCCATACTGTATTCCAGAGTGGCTGAACAAGTTTACACTCCAACCAAAAATGGACGAGTGTTCCCCTTGCTTTACAACCTCTCCAGCATAGGTTGTTATTTGTGTATTTAATTTTAACCATTCTGACAGGTGTTAGGTGGTATCTCAATGTTGTTTTGATTTTCATTTCTTTGATAGCTAAAGATTTTGAGCACTTTGTCAAGTGCCTTTCAGCCATTTGTAATTTTTCTGCTAAGAATTCCCTTTTTTAATTCTGAACCTCTTTTTTTAATTGGGTTACTTAGGGCTTTGGATTCTAGTTTCTTGAGTTCTCTATATATTTTAGAGATCAGTCCTCTGTCTCTTGTATGACTGGTGAAAATCTTTTCCCATTCTGTAGGCTGTCATTTTGTCTTATGGCTTTTGTTTTTGGCTTTACAGAAGCTTCTCAGTTTCAGGAGGTCCCAAATATTGATTATTGTTCTTAATGTCTATTCTACTGTGTTATATTTAGGAAGTGGTCACCTGTGCAAATGTGTTGGAGGGTATTTCTCACTTTCTTTTCTATCAAGTTTAGAGTGGCTGGGTTTATGTTAAGGTCTTTGATCCACTTGGATTTGAGTTATGTGCAGGGTGATAGGCTTGGATTTATTTGCAGTTTTCTACACACTATCATCCTACTATGCAAATACCATTTGTTAAAGATGCTATTTTTTTTCATTGAATATTTTGGGCCTCTTTTTCAAAGATCAAGTGTTCATAGGCTTTTGGGTTAATGTCAGGATCGTCAATTTTTATAACTTCTGATCAGAACCTTCTTGCTTTCATTGTTTCCATTTCATGGTCAGAAGTTATTCTGATGGGTGTGCCTTTATAGGTAAGTTGGCCCTTTTCTTTTGCAGCTCTTAAATTTTTTTCTTTATTTTGTATGTTTTGTGACTTCATTATTATATGGTGAGCAGACTTTTTTGAGGGGTCAAATCTATTTGGTTCTCTGTAAGCTTCTTGTATCTTTATAGGCATTTCCCTCTTTAGGTTGGGAAAGTTTTCTTCTATGATTTTATTGAATACATTATCTGTGCCTTAGAGCTGGAATTCTTCTCCTTCTTCTGTCCTATTATTCTCTGGTTAGGTCTTTTTATGATGTCCCAGATTTCCTGAACATTTTGTGTTATGGCTTTTTAAGTTTTAGTGTTTTCTTTGACTGATGTATCTATTTCCACTATTGAGTCTTCCACTCCAGAGATTGTTTCTTCCATCTCTTGGATTCTGTTGGTTATGCTTGTATCTATAGTTCTAGCTCTTTTCTTCAGATTTTCTATTTCCACCTTTGCCTTACTTTATGCCTTTTTTATTGTTTTTATTTCAATTTTTTGTTCCTGGAAATTTTCTTTCATTTGTTGGTTTTCTTTTTCTTGATTTTCTTTGTTTTCCTTCAAGGATTTGTTTATCTCTTCCATTTTTTTGTTTGTATTTTCTTCTATATCTTTAAGGGAATTTTTAATGTCCTCTTTTAAGGCTTCTATAATCTTCATAAAGTTGTCTTTGAGGTTGTTTCATTTTGTTTACTCTTCATTGCTCTGTTTGGCCTTGGTGTTGTAGAATCACCAGTTTCTTCTGGTTGTTCTTTATATTTGTTTATATTGTTATATGCATTCTTGCACTGGTGTCTGCCCATTACTTCAGTTGTTCACCCTTAGTCAACTCTTAGTCAGTTGTGGTTAGAGGGCTTGTGTGTCTCCTGTCTGCTCTGAACATGGAGCCTGCATGATCACTTACTTTACTCTGGACACGTGTCTGAGTTTCAAAGGTGTCTGTCTGTCCATCTATGATGAAGCAGTTCACTCTGGAGGCAAGGCCCAGCCATGGGAGGTCCCTTATGCTAGGAATTGCTGGGGAAGGACACTCCCAGTTTTAGCCTAGGGCCAGTCAGCTAGCAGAGAGACTGAGATCAGGACCCTAGGCAAGACCCCGGGCCCCTGAAGAGGGATTCTCTGTGTGGGCAGCCCAGGAGCTGAAGTTCCTTAACTCTGAAGTTGCTCTGGACACAGTTCATGGTCTTAGATTCTAAGAAGCACTGATGTTAACAGGGAAATATTTGCCAGTTTAGCAGAGGTCAGAGGTAGCTAATAGTCTGGGAGGTTGGATGATACAAACAGTATTCTGTTTTCAGTTTGTTGTAGCTCGAAGATGATGTAAGAAATGCTTACCAGTTTAAGCATTATTCTTTGAACAGAGAAAGGTTTGTAGGAGACAGTGGGTTCAAAGACACCATAAGAACTACCCCCCCACCAACTATCCTGTGTTTGTAGGGACTCACAGAGACTGAACTGACAACCAGGGAGCCTGCACGGGACTGACCTAGGTGCTCTACATATATGCTACAGTTGAGGAGCTTGGTCTTGTGAGAATCCTAACAGTGAGAGCAGAGGCTGGCTGTCTCTGATTGTGTTGCCTACTTTTGGAACTCTGTTCCTGCTACTGGATTGTCTCTTCTATCCTTAATAGAAGAGGTGGTGCCTAATGTCACTGCAGCTTGAGTTATCACAGCTGGCTGATATCCAGGGAGGACCTCCCTATGTGAAGAGAAACAGAGGGGAGGAGTGAATGTGGGAGTCAAAGGGGGGAGGGGAAGGACTGGGATGTATGGAGGAAGGGAAAACTTTGGTTGGGATACAAAACCAAATAAATAAACAAACAAGAAAGAAAAGAAAAAAAATCTTGGCACATTTTTCTTCCCTATCCATCCTGAAGTCATTTGCCTTCTACATGGCCCCATGATACCTGTCACTATCCTCTTATGATGTGGCAGGGCTACCATTTGCTCTGTTGACAAGACCTACCTGGTTTGAGCAGTTTCATGGACCTACTCTGGGAACCTCAGGCACAGAATGACCAATGGATTCCTTAGAGATAGACTTTGTGATGAAAAGCAAGACTCGTTCTCTAGATCTTCTTAGTGACTTGAAGCCTTTTAAAAGCTTCTTCTAATATCTGAGAGGCAGTATGCAGAGACAACCAATCCCCTGGAGCACCTTTTCTGTGGTGATTCGTCTTTCAACTAATTTCCCTCCCTCCTTCCTTCACTTCCTCCCTTTTCATTTTTTCCTTCCTTATTTTTTATTCTTCTTTAAAAAATTCATTAAAATTAGTACACAAGAGCAATAAATTTTATTATGGCATACACACACACCACTCTGTTCTTATTTATCCCCTCTCCTGCTGCCCTGTCATTCTCCAGCCCACTCTTGTTGGTACCCTTTCTAAACAGCTGTTTCTTCTCTTTCCATGTCACATGCATTCCCTTTCCTATCCTTTGTATCATCTCCCTCTCTTAAGACCTCTTTTTCCTCTCTTAGTTCCTTTTAAACACACATGCACACACACACAAACACAACTCCACATATGGGAAAAAAACTTTTGATATTTGTCATTCTGAGTTGTGGTTATTTTTCTTACTATAACTATGTCTATTTTCATCAATTCCCCTGTATTTATCATCTGTTTCCTTCTTGTCTTTTAGCTGTGAGGGGACCAAGCATGTTCTTCTCTCTCCATCTCCTACCCCCTTTGTTCCAAGTGGTTAGTGAAATTTGTCCATTTAAGGTGAAGCCTGAGTGATAAGAGAAATAATACAGGAAAAAAAAGCAGACATTTGAGAGCAATGAGTTCCAAAATGAGGTAAAGGCCATTGCTGTAGAAGGAGACATTGGGGAAATACAAAGAGATGATATGCCTATATTGTAGTACAGGAGAGAAAATAGATGGAAGGTAAGACTACATGCCTAGGGTTCTTGTGAGTTAAAGGAAGAAGTTTGAATTTTATTCCAAGGGCAATAGAAAGCCAATCAATAGGTCTGTATTCAAGAATGTGATTAGCCCACCCCTCTGCTCAGTGTTTGGAAACTTGGAAGCAAGAGGTTGCTGTAAGATGTATGAAGAAGTTCTGATCATAGTCACCAGAAGGTAACAGTGCTTTGGGTAGAAGTGGAAGAAAGAAGCTGGATGGAAGTCCTGCTTTGCTAGTGCAATCAAAGGAATGAAGACAAGAAGGGTGTTTGTTAGGTATCTGCAAGAATGGTTTGTCTAGGTGAAAGATGGTGCCTCTGAGAACCATGATAAAGGAGTAGAGATTCCCATATTCTGCCTCACTCAGGAAAATGTTAGCTAGATGCCAGGAGCCCAGCATTCTTTCTTCTATGGCAGATCCTCTACATTGGGCACATCTCCTTGCTTCTTCCAGCCTGTTTTAAAGACTAAAGCGTTGTTTTTAAATTCTAACTATAGAGATTAAGAGATACATCCAAGTACATGCTCTGCTGAAGTACCCCCTCCTCCCTAATTTTATCCTCACATGTACCCAGTTCTGGCTGCAGTTCCAGATTCCTTTCTTTCTTGATAATTTTGTTTTCTTACTCAATACTATCCAATTTCCCTCTGCACAACCCTAGAAGCCAAGCTATCTGTTTACTCAATGCTGCTTGTTGAGAGGTGATGACACATCAGGCATGAATGTCAATAGGACAGTCAAGAAAGTGTCTGTGTTCTCCTCAACTGTTTACCTTCTATAGCAAAATGTCCTCAATTCTTTCTATGCCCTGTCTCAGTTTAGCTCCTGGAAAATTTTTATTGAGGACTTCTTTAGGATTCTGGAATACTATGATCCTCCTTAGCAGCACACAAATCTCTCTACTCTCAACCCCCTTTCTAGAGAACTTTCTCTAGTCAATTTCCTTCTTCCCCAGGTTTATAAGTTAGATCATCTTGGCCCCTTTACCCATGTCTGAAAGTAAAATTCTGACAGCTTTATTGGGTGATGAACATCTTCGGCAAGCCAGATCAGAGAGGCTGAGAAAACAGAACCTCTTTCAAAACTGTGGAGATGTGGTGCCTAGTGAATGGATCACAATAAATAAATGTACAGATCAGGACCAAAGCCGGTATGGAAGCTACCTTTTCTTAGTTTCTATATACTTTTAAAATGTGGCCTGGACATTGAATTTGAGTTCTCTGATAGGCAAAATATAAATTAAAGCCATGATTACTTCATGAGATTTTCATAGTCTGTGGAATGAAAGCAAACTAATTTGTCATTAGAAGCCTAGCTTTTCCTTACACCTAGAAATGAGTCTCCCTTGTGTCTTTATCAAGACTATGCTGGTAGATGTAGTGGGACATATCTTGAACAAAAATTAATTGTTTTAAAATTTGCTTGTATGGCTAGACCATTCTGTATTCATACTAGTTAGCTTTAGGAATGACTGTATCTTCAAGGTTAGACACCACTGTTCTGCTTTTCCCCATCTCCCATGGCACCCAGAGGACTTTCCTGTACATACTAGGCTCTTATCTTTGTATTGCTGGAGTTACCCTTAATTAGGCATCTGCTAAATCCCAGATCTTATGTCTCATACTCCACTATGTCTGAGCAATAGCCTCTGACTTTAAAAATTGCTGATGGCTAACTGGGAGGAAAAATAATTAGTGAGAAGAATCAAAACAGGGTAGCTGAGGCTTATGAGCATTCTTACAGAAATCTCTCTCAGGGACTGAGAATTACCATAATTCCCAAGGGTGAACAATAGCCCTAGATGTAAAAGCAGAGAAGCCACAAGTCAGCAGAAATCTTTGGCATTTCACACACATTTTTTTGTGGAAGACAAAAGGAGCTGCCAGAAAGTTGGTGTCATGGGTCAGAACCTTGCCCTTTCCTCTCTGTGTTCTTCCTACATATTGCCTTTCAGTAAGAAAAGATGCACATTGAGACCTTGACGCCCAGGTTTGTTTTGCAACAGCATCTTCAATGGTTTTAGACTATTTGCAAAAAGTGTGTCTGGACAAGGGATCTTTATTTGCTAGAATTGAAATACCAGATGCACAGACAGGCCAGATACTAAGCTGTAACTTGGACAAGAACACAGGGAGAAATGGCTTTGAGAGCTGTGGAGGTGGGAGAATTGTTGCTGGGTGTATGTCAGTGCCAATAAGGTATAAGATGCTAGGCTTCTTTGTCACACACCTCATCCAGGACAGCAGCGGTTTTCCTGGCTGGTGAGTTTGGGAGAAGAAAGAACATACAAATTGATTCCTCTCTGTTTTTCTCTTTTTGTCCATCTGCCTACAGAAAGCACCTCTGTGCCTCTCTGTGCTATAGGGCTTTGCCTGGATTGGGCATTGAGAGAAAGCTGCAAGTGAGCACTCAGCATGGCCAGACAAGTCAGTCCACCTAGTACTAGACATTCTACAACAGGAAGCCTATTCCTGCCACTCAGGTATACCTTGCTGCAAGCTGCAAGCTGCAAGCCCCAAGTTGCAAGCATCTGTGTCAGGATGACGACCTTTAACATCTCTGCTGCCTGTTATATGAATGACATGGGAACTGGAGGAGAAAGGATGGTGGAGGGAAGAATTAGATCTACTAGGACTTACGGAGGGCTTATTACACAGTGGGACACTTGGCAGAATTTTTCTGCAATCCTAAGGATGAAACTCAAGACCTCACACATGCTAGGCAACAGCTCTACCATCAAGTTACAATTCTAGCCTGCAATGGTTTTGAAATAAAATTTCACTGACACATATAGGTATCTTTTTTTCATGGTCAGTGTGGGTCAAAGAATATGTGAGAAACCACATAGAAGTCCAGAGCTGCAGGGAAATAAGGCAGAATGTGTGGAGTGATCATAGATGGAACTCAGACTAGAAGCTGGGCTAAGGTTGTGAATGGGCTTGAATGCAATGCAAAGGGTTTAATAAGAAGGTGGAAGGTGTTGTGTAATGAGAAGTTTCTAGGCTGCACTTTCCAGCCTGTGCCAGAGGTTCAGACTCACTCTCAGCCCTACTGCCACATGGCCCCAAATAATCACACAAAGGCTTATATTAATTTCATGCTGATTGACCTGTAGCTCAGACATATTACTAGCTAGCTCTTTCTTCTTATCTTAATTTATTTCCTTTAATCTGTTTAGCCCTGTGGTTTGATACCTTTTCTCAAAGCAGCATGGTTGTTTTATTTTTTCTCTGTGTCTCCTGGTATCTCTCTGGTTTCTCTCTCTGCTGGTGTCTCTGTCCTGCTTTTTCTGTTCTATGAGTTTTCTAAGTGTGATAGCCCCGCCAATAGTTCCTATCTGCCTTCTGGCCAATTAACTTTTTATTAAACTAGTAGGAGGGATAAAAAGTTACAGTGTAATAGAACACAGACTCACTAGATTCTTGTATAACTTACAGGAACCTATTGCATGTCAGGCATATATTCTGATCTCATCAGCTCTTTATAGCTACTCTATTTGATAGACATTATCAACCATGTTCTTACCAACATCACCTGACATGGTTTTATGTGCCCCAAATCACACTAGTAATAAAAAAACAGAAAAAACAAACAAAATCAAACAAAGCTAGATCTCAGAACACATTTTTCAGGTGCTATCATCTCATCCACCCTTTTCTTATGACAATTATTCATAATCATTTTCTTTCTTTCTAATTGTGTTCAGAGCCTCTCTACAGAGACATATAGGGAAATAGACAAATATAATTTGCCATCATGTGCAGATTTGATTTCCTCTTGAAGACAGAAATACAAACAAGTTTTAAAAAGAATTACTCCTCTCTCATTTCTTTCTCTTGCAAAACATTAGTTATCGTGGTATTAACCTACCAAGAAATATATGTTAGCTAATGATTTTTATTTAAAAGTTACTTATATAACAGGGATTGTTCCAGGGGAGAAGGAAAAAAAGTAGGAGAAGGACAGAAAAGCGGAGAGCAGGACCTTGGAGAGCACTAACGATCCGTACCACAGCGAGCAGGAGCAGTCTCAACCATGGAGAACTGGAGCAATCTTAACCATGCAAAGCAGGAGGGATCTGTGGAACGATCTACTCAGCAGAGCGAGAGCAGTCCCCGAGGGCCTGTCCTTTTTTCTACGTCACTTGTCTCGCGACACAACGCTTTTGTCTTTTGGCAAGGCGCTCTTTTGTCATTTCTCCCCAGACGACCGATTCCACCCGGCTCAACACTCTGACACAATTTTTTTTACATAACTTCAAATTTCCCACTACAATTAGTGTCTTCTTTTAAACAAAAAGCAATACACTCACATTTTGCAAACAAACAAAATTGACTTCAACTAAAGAAAAACTATTAACAGTGGGAAAAAAAAAGATAGATTTAAATTCTGCTGAAATGTAAGATCCCAGGAGGATCCTGCTGTTGTTTGATTAGGTAAGAAGAAGAAATTTGAGAGCCATCTTGGTATAATGAGATCCTTTTTGCCTTTTTGCTAACCAAATTTGCATCAGTTTGTTGCCAACAGGTCTCTAAAACTTTGATTCACAGAGCTCAGAACTGCGTCATCATCTACAGAGTCAACTTTATCTCAAGGGCAGATGCCCCAGAATTTTCTAAGATCTCCTGATTTTAATTTGTTTTTATTATCTTTGTCCTAGAGTTAATGAGGTCAGCTTGTTCAAGTCTCCACATTCTTGAAGCTGACAGTAGGAATTAGGAATCCAGTTCAGTTGTACGATGGTCTACATGGGAATGTCAGAGGAATTCTGGGGTATTTTCTGGTGACTACAGATTTCTGCTTACAGAGGAACACACTGGGACTTTCTTGTCCCTGTGAACAATAGTCACTAAACATATTTTTTTTTTTTTGGACTAGGAGTCTGGATGTGTTTTCATTTCTGAGTTCTTCCAGAATGTTGACAGCAGAGGAATTTTAGACAATATCAACTATAGTGAAATGTGAGCTTACATGTAGAGATGGCTTCTCATCTGACTCGCCAAATTAACCACCAAGAATTTCTCCTTGTCAGATTATTTTGAGACAGGTCTTTAATGTGCAAGCAGTAGCAGTATTGGCAACAACACTAGTACCCAAAACAATCAAATAACACATAGAAAACTTCTAGTAAGGGGCTTCCAGGTGGACAAACACTGGGAGAGTGATGAGAGGTTAGGATATGAAAGTGTCTTTGACACAATGACAGACACTGATCAAATGGGTCTGACTCAAGCAGTGATGTAGTAAACAATCAGAGGTGATGACATTTGTCACCTCATTATCTAGCATGTCCATTTTATGCTGCCTTTATCAGGTCTGTTGCTGAGTATCTTCCACAAAAAAACCATTCTTTCTTCTCAGAATTTTCCAGGTTAGAAGTTGGAGTTCTTTGGGCCTGAACTCAGTTGGGGTGCTTATAAATCTGCATTCAGGTTGGAAGGCTGACAAGGGTACATTGATTTGTGATGGCAAGCCAGATCTACACTCACATCCTCTCTCCGTATGGTTTCCTTTTCTACAGATAGCTGGTCTGGGCTTGACTTCATGGTGGCTGGGTTCCATAAATAGTGAGAGGAAGGTCTAGGAGATCCAGACCAAATAATTTTAGAATACTCATTTATGTCTTCTCTAGTCTTGATTTAGTGGTCAAAATAGGTCACATTTTCACCAGGATTAAAGGCCTACTCCCCCCAACTCCAACTATGGGTGGGAGAAGATATATAAGGATATTGGTATAAGGAAAATAATTGTGGACATTCTTCTAAACTACTGCATTTTAAAATAAAAAGACAGCCTTTCTTAGTGTTAAGTAAGTGGACACTATAGTAAAATTTTTTCCTGCTTCTGGGTTTACAAACTATTGAGACCAGTACATGGGAGCTAAACGGGGCATGTACAATATTACCTTCATGCCTAAGGAAAGTGAATATTGACCTGGCTTACATTTGCATTCTGAATAGATTTTCTATTTCTCTTGGAAGTAAATTAATCATCTGGAATTAGAGGTGTTCCTGTGCAAGAATGTAAAAAGCATTTGTGTTGAGGGAGGTGGGCACCAGAGAGAAGGAAACATAAGGAAGAAGTCCTATGGAGACACGTTACCGAAAAAAAAGTGTGGCAAATAAAGTCAAACACTTCTTTTTATTTATTTATTTATTTATTTATTTATTTATTTATTGTATTTATCAAGAAAAACAGTAAAATGAATTTAAAATGCTGATAAGTTAACAATACCTCTAAAGAAGATAAAAATCATAAGAATGACTTATCAAGGGTGATAATGCAAATAAGATTGCTACACATATATTTACTTTGTGTTCAGCTTCCCCTCTGAATTTTTTCGCCATTCCTGACTTCTTTCATTAAAGAGATAAAGAAAAATGTGGATGGTGGGGGTAAGAGTTGCTGTTTTATGAGCAACTCTTTATGGGAATACTGTGAAAGAGAGAAAAATGCTTCTTCTTAGCCCAAATGTGTTTTCAAGCATTGAAGGTAGTCTTCTGGTGTCCCAGGTACCATTTTCCCCCTTTAATTTAAGTTTGATTGGAAATAAAATCATTAGACATGCTGAAGATGTAGATGGCACTGAAGTTCCCCAAGAGGACTTGCAAAGCACAATTTCTTTGAAAGACTAAGTGAAATAGATGAGCGCCTGGAGCTGCCTGAGAACAACACATTAGTAGCTGCATCTTGTTGCAGGTGTTTAGCTGCCAATTCCTGGATTCATTTCCAAGTGTTTTCAAGTAGAAAGAAAGGATGATTCTGTTTCCGTCCAGTGCATCAAAACCTGAATCAGCTTGATCATGTCTCAAATGACACATGTAGCTTTCATTTGGGCTGAGAGTACTCAGAGAAAATATTCAACTGTCCTTAAAACCCAAGTTTGTAACATATTACATTGCTTGATTTGGCTATAGGAAACTGTCTTAGCTCTTTTACCCTGTAGTCAATGGTTTTGTAAGTTACAACTGTAAAGCCAAACAGGCTCATCCATGTTAAGCTCAAACCTAAGCCTTTTGAAGTTAGGGAGAGAAGAGCCACAGCTAATTCAAGATGCTTTCCTTCTTCTTTCTCCCTTGCATCTCCACAGAAGCCAGATATCAACGGACAGTGATACTTCATCTGTGATCACTCTCTGTCAAAATGTCTGAATTAGGTGACCCATGTCACCATGTGTTGTGCATTGCTTCTTTGATCTATGATTCTATCTGGTCTCTTGTTGAAAAACCATGCTTTCTGTGATTTTAGTCTTGACCTTTTACTGACCCATGCTCAGTTGGGTTAGTTAGCATCTCTCAATACTTCCATTGTCTACTTAATAGCTTTAAAAAGTTCATCTTTTCTTCTTTTACATTTTACAGGATATCACTCCACAAGGCCACCATTGACTTCTGTCAATTCTGCCACTTTTGTGCCTTGCTTGGCAAAGCATCCCCGTCAGAGGAGCACATAGTTATTTTCTGCCCTGAGAGCTCTCCAGATCATCTGGTGTTTCTGTGAACCCTTCCTTTCTGGATTTTCACTAGAAAGGCTAAGAATGTGCCTTACCTACTATCAATTCTTTCTCTCTTTTTAAATCTCTGTCTCCTCCTCTTTCCCTTCTGTTCTTACAATTTTTCTTCTGCTATATATCTTACCTTCCCTGTAACTTTCTTTATTTTTTCTTAGCCCCCATGTCTTATTTTGCTTAGGAGTCAGTTTCTGATTGTCCTCCCAAGCCTGTAATACAACTTACTGTTGTGTCTGTAAAAAGGGCTTCTGAAACTCAGCTGGGCTTTAGTAAAGCTGCATCAATCCTTTTCACAGTGGTCAAAATGGACATGACCTTCTGTTTTTGGCTGATATTGCAGTGGGGTGGCAGGCAGAAGGACAGGCAAGAGTGTTTCAGATGATATCACATATTGTATTTTTTTTTCATAGAAACCTCCATATCTTCCAGATCAGGTTTCAGTGCTGAGGCAAACCTAAGATTGAGTGAGATTTATAGATTAAGCATCATTTGCACAAATTATTTATATCAAGACAGTAGTAGGTAGGAAAAATCACTCTTGGGACATAGCAAAGTGTTGGAGACAAGTTACCATAAGTGAAAGAAGATCCTATTTTAGCACAAGGGGTGGTTTGTAGGAATGGTTTGATGATTCCATTGTTGGGTAACATGAAACAGATATTTGCTCTCAGCTCCATGGCAGGCTTAGCACCCATGTTTAGCATATTAGTAATTCCACGTATGTATCATCATTAGATTTTTCTCTTCTACTAGTAGAATACAGAGTCTTTCCCTTTTAGGAACATGATAAATAGCAGACTAACGATATCTATAAATCACAGTGGCCTGATGTTGCTGAAGAACTGACTTGTATCCTAGTTGTGCAGTCTGTAATCTCCCCAAGCTTCTGTTTAGGGAACTAAGATGCATACAGTCCTTAGCAGAAGGCCTGGAGTTACTAAGTTCTATGTAAAGATTAACCATGACTTCTGTTTTTTTCAATTTTTTTTTTTTTTGTATTTATAGTTATTCTGGAGAGCTTTGTGCTCATTTTGTTCTTGCTGATAACTCATGCTTTCAAATGTTAGGATAAAAATGTCAAAGGAAAGCTTTAAGCTTTCCTTTCCATATTCTGGTCACCCCAAATGACTGCCATGTTGAAGCTCCACCATGTTCAGGGATGAGAACATAACTAGTAAATGAGTGGGCTTTGTTTATAGTTTTAGATTCAAGGTAGGACTGATATTGTGCATCTATGTTTGAATCATAACAGCAGGAAATTTTTTCTTTTCTAACATTGGGACTCTACAATATAACCATACAAAGATATCCTTGGCTGTGATATGGTTTATGTAGATCCATAACAATGTATAATATACTTCTGCAGGTAGATACAAAATAAGGCAGCATGATGGAAATTAATGAAAAAAGTATTCTGTTTTCAGAGAGCTCAGAGCAAATCATGTAGTTCTAAAGTTCCCAAGACTATTTGTTAACAGTTTCTTTTGATGGTCCTTTTGATGAGACAAGCCACTTTGCCAGATCTTAGGGCACTAAGATATAGCCATACACATAGTAGATATGTAACATATTCCCATGCAATTGTATCCAAAGTCACTTATGACTTAAAATGACTCAGTGGGGATGAAGGAGATGTCTTAGTGGGTAAGAACACTTGTCATGTAAACCTAAGCATCTAATATTGATCTCTAGACCCCCTTCCCAAGCTAGATGTGGTAACTTGAATCATACACCTATGGCAGGATGGAACATAGAAAAAGGAGAATTAGACCAGCTGGTCCTAGAATTTTCTTTTTAGGAGAAGCAGCAAGAAAGACCCTACTTTAATCAGATGGAAGCGAGAACTGACTCATGGAAGTTTCCCTCTGTTTACTTGTATACCATGCCTATGATGAGATAACATGGCAGCTGTTATGGACACATCAGGTTGCAGGTTCACTAGAGAACTACTAGAGTGGGTTTAACTCAGTCAGGAGTAAGGGAAGAGAGAGATTTTTGGAGATGAAGTCCAACCTGGGGGACTGGGAAAGAGCAGGTCATGTAGCCATGTAAAGGAGAAAGGCTGAGGTCAGAGTTGAAGAAAGCCAGAGGAAGGAATGTGTAAGGCAGAATACAGGGAAATAGATTGAGACTAGAACTGGAAATTCTGATAGTGTTCTGAAAAAGTTTTGTCTTGTGTTTGGGGTGAGGCTACTAGTGCACTGGAAGAACCCTTTTTTACCAAAGGTTTATTTAAAAAAGATTATGTGTCTGTATATGTGTCTCTCTGTATATCTTCCTTTTATGTCTGTATGCCCATGAGGCCAGTAGAGTCTCCTAAAACTGGAGTTACAGATGGTTTTGTGCCACTTGACAAGTGCCCTGAGAAGCAAACTTGGGTCTTCTGGAAGAGCAGAAAACACCTTTAAGCACGGAGCTGTCTCTCCAGCCACAGACCCTCTTTGTTTCTTCTTTATGAAGGGGCATGGCTCCAGGTTTAGACATCCAAAGGGCTGAAGCTGGCTCAGATCCAAACATTTTTGCAAGGTATTTGGGCTATGTCGCTCTACCTCTACAGTCACCAGGAGGGATCAGTTTTCTATCTATCCTGGACCCTGTTCTGACCAGCTGCTGGGAGGGTTAAATCTTCTTTCCATATGAATACCAGTATCTCCCATTGGATGATCTTTCATTTCATTTGAGCTGTCTCTGGACATCTTCACTGAGTAACAAGAAGGGAAGCCACTGCAGGCAGACCCAGGTCTCCATACCTTTTGAGGACCCACAGCCTCTATAAGATGAAGCTATTTAATTTGAGGTCAATGTGGGTCATATTCACAGCATATTGAGTGATTTAAAGTTCATTGTCACTCAACATCAGGACATAGCATTGCCTCCATCCTTCACCAGGTCCCTGATGTATGAATGATTTTTTTATATGGACAAGAGAACATCCAGAGACCACTTTCAGGTGCCACTATGCACTGTTTTGTTCATCAGACTCTTGAAATGGAAGGAGGCTGTCTAGTGCCTTGGCATATATCTTAGTAGAGAAAGAGGTAATAGGTAACTACTGGAAAGTCCAATGTTTAGACAACTAGATGAGAGCCATAGTACTTATTAGCAAACCCAGAGGCTTCCTGGTGCTTTGTGATCTTTATCTCAATTGCACTCAGCATAGTGCAATATCTTTGCTGATGACCATGCAGTTGTTTCTTTGTGTTTTGCCTGCCTGTTAAGCACACTATTTCTACCACAGGACCCACATTTTACTGTAGAAAGTAGCTTTTTGCCAATAGAAGTAAGCTTTGGTATTGTCAATCAATGTCCTCCAGGTCTGACCAAGAGAAAAGTATCAGAAAAATGACCTGTCTCTGGAATTTGAATCAATAGAAAATGCACACAGTGCCACTTAAGAATACATACTTTTGTTCCACGTATGTATTCTTGATCCTGTTCCGCCTACAATATTCCTGAGTAGCCCCACAAACTACCTTTCTTTTCAGGACCTGCTCTGCACTTTCCATTTGCTTCTGAAGGCAATAATGTACTGCCCCCAGCAGTTAATTTTTGTTGAAGTCAGCATTACAGCCTATCACTCACAGCCACAACCTTCAATAGCTGTTTGGACCTTCACAGTAGGACATATTACTTCCAGTACACATTCTTGATGCTGTGGAGTCAAAATCCTGGGCTTAGATGCTCAGGAAGATGTTCAGTGAGTAAGTGCTTTTTGCACAAACCTGAGTACCTGCACCTATGTTAAAGAGCCAGATATAACATCTTATAACTATAATCTCAATAGAGGTGGGAGGATCTTTAGGGCTTAGCAGCAACCATCCTACCCAAGTTAGTGAGCTCCACATCCAGAGACCCTGTTTCATAGAACAAGGTGGAGAGCAATTGAGAAATCAATGGAAAATAAGTGAGTTTTCTTCCTACATAAATTTTTTCCCTAACATCACAATGGATATATAAGCTATTTTTCTTTCAGTGAATAAATGAGTGAGTAAGGGTAGGCTAAAATTATATTCATAACATGTAAGAAAATATTAACTCACTCTCAAAGGTCCTATGGGAAACTTCTGTTCACTTTTTTGTCTGACTTGTGTGTATTTGCATGTGTGTAGGGAGTGGCTTACTTCGTAGAGTTCTAAGTGTGTGAGAGAAACTCATATATATATATATATACACACATATATATACATATATATACACATATATATATATGTTATATATATGAGTTTCCTGAAGTTACTTCCAGGCAATTAGTCACTTTCTCTTCTGTGCTTCCTCCAATACTTCTAAAAAAGCCCTTGGTGTAACCCTTCTCCTACTGCATTTTAGATAGACTTAGTTTTATTATCTCTAGGGCCTAATGATTTTTACTGACTACTGCATCATGTCTGTTACCAAGAAAATGTTTATTAAATTTAAGGAAAAAATGAATGAGTTAATGGTAGAATGAAAATTACATTCATAATATGCATAGGAAAATATTAACTCACTGCCAAAGATTCTATTGAAACCCATGACTTGTTGCATATGTATCTATGGCATTTGTATGTGAGTGTTTGTGTGTGTGTGTGTGTGTGTGTGTGTGTGTGTGTGTGTGTGTGAACATGGAGGTCTAAGGATAATGTCAGCTGTCATCCTCCACTGCTTTACACCTTATAAATCAAAGACAGGATCACTTATTTAACTCAGAGCTCAGCTTGCTCTGAGGATTTATTGTATCTGAGTCTGTATACTGGGACTATTGAAGGGATGCCACCTCACTCAGCATTTGTGCATGGTTCATGGGACTCAAACTTTGGCCTTCAGGCTTGCAGGCTAAGTTCCTTATCCAGCCCCAACCTATCTTTCTTCTAGAATGAAGAAAGAAGCACAATGTGGTAGGATGGACAAAAGATGAAAGTCAAGCAGATCAGTCCTGGTTCTAGATCTGCTTCTGGAGTAGACCAGTCACATGCAGCCTAAATGGGGAGTCAGAGGAAGCAAGAAAATTGGAAGATTATAAGAGACAGAAAGAAAAAAAAAGATAGTGTATTTTATCTTTGTGTGAGAGTGTGGTGCATGTGAGTGCATACATATGCATGTGTGTGAGGGGGTGAGGAGGAGGGAAAGAACAAACTTGAGTGTCATTTCTCAAGTGCCTTTTACCTTTTTATTTTAAACAAGGTCTCCCACACACTTAAAGCTTTGTCAAGTAGGTCACCCATACACAAACACACACATACACACACACACACACACAAATACACAAACATATGTACACCAACACACAGGTCAGAAAAGGAGGACAGGTTAGAAGTTTCCAATAGGATCTTTGGAAGTGAGTTAATATAGCCTTACATATTGTAAATATAACTTTCAGTCTTCCTTTACTCATCCATTAATTCACTGAGTTTATTAAATATTCCATTAATACCAGATATGGCATAGCAAATATTAAAAATCATGAGAACAGAGGTGGCTACTAAGTTCCAGAGATCTGACTGCCTGTGCCCTTTATCTCAATACCACTAATACTGTAAAAACAACACTACACCTGGATTCCTACATGGACTCAGTTCCTAACTCAGATGTTAAAACTCATAAGGCCAATGAATCTATCTTACCAGTCTTTGGGAATTTATTCTAATGTAGCAATATCACAGGGGCCAGAAATAAGTGAAGGTGAATTGGATTGTTCAAGACATGGTGAGTTCTCTGTTGTTGGAGGTTTTTAAGTAGAGAATGAACCAGAGATAACTGGAAGGATCTTTGCACTCTCAGAATACTCACAAATGAAGTGGTAGTTACACACGACCTTCTATTTTGTGTACGTTATCCAATACTACCTGAGTAACTTTGGCTATGCCATCATCTCTAGACCCTAATCCCCCTACCTTTCTGAAGAAGTTGGCTCAAACATTCCCCACAGACAGGTTTCTGAATCCACCAAGGTACATATGTTTGCAGGCAAAAGAGTAGTGCAGTCATGACGGGGGGCATGTTCCTTTCCATAAAGGACAGCTACAACTGCAGATCAATGTGTAGCAAATGTTTTGGGCTCTAGATTCTTGAGTTCTTTAAATATTTTAGAGATCAATCTTCTATCACTTGTAGGGTTGGTTAAAATCTTTTCCAATTCTGTAGGCTGTCATTTTGTCCTATTGACAGTGGCCTTTGCTTTACAGAAGCTTCTCAGTTTCAAGAGGTCCCACTTATTGATTGTTGTTCTTAGTATCCGTGCCACTGGTGTTATATTTAGGAAGTGGTCACCTGTGCTAATGTGTTGGAGGGTATTTCCCACTTTCTTTTTTATCAAGTTCTGTAGAGAGCTGCCTGATGCTCCGCCTTAGAGATGGTGCTGATTTCTGGCCTCCACCCCCCCCCCCCCCCGTGGGTGAGTGCTCTCTTTTGATAAACAACTCCTTATTTGGCTTGAGCCTGGGGCGTGGTTTGCTGTTGCGTATGTGGACCTATAAGCTGTGCCCACGTGGCTTATTGGGATTGGATGCCCTGAGAGTTTCTTGTCAGTGGGCAGGGTTTTCCCAAGGGAGGAGAAGGAGAAGCAGAGAGAAGAACAAAGAGAGAACAATTGTAAAGGTCCCGAATAAACTGCTGAAAGATCCTGGATGTTGCGCTTTCTGTAAAGAGCATAAAATGGAAGTCCTTTTGGACAAGTTCAGGCTAGCCTGAGTGACATAATGTGTGAAGACATAGATAGAGGTTCAGAGGGGAGCAAAGATAAGCAGAAGGTCACCCTCCTAGCACTCCACCCGAGCTACTCTGGCTATCAGGAGTTACAGAGTGAAAGGCCGGGTGAGTGAGATAGATAGATAAGTGAGGAGGATTACCTCACCCAGTTGTTAGGGTGATGCAGCCTGACCACCGAATTAGCATATTAAGGGGGAGCAGACCCTAAGGCGCTGAGTTTTGACCAGAGCTTCCCGGCTGAAGTGAAGGGAACTCCAGCCAGCCCTCAGAAGCTAACACCTGGAAGCTCTGAGGAGGCTCTGCAGTCAAACTCCCTCCGATCCTGGTCATCTCCCGGGACGCTGAAGGACCAGACCCTATGTCCTAGGCATGGGGAAACAAGGCTCCGAGCGAATTGTCGCCCGAACCAGCGAATGAGGCCTGACTTCACACACCCCGTGGGGCATTGACAGAAAGTGTGGACATAACGGCGAGAAAAAGGTCGTATGATTATATTAATGTATGATTATATTAATGTGTGATCATATTAATGTGTGATTAATGTGTTTGATGTGGATTGTGTATTCTGAATAAGCATCAGTAAAAGGTTATTGAACCGCCATTGAGTGTCTGGGCTTTCTGTCCAATTCGTCTCCAGCTGACCACTGGGGAAGTGCCCGGGATTTTGCTCGTGACACTTTCCTTGCTGGCAAGGTTGCATGCGACAAAGTTCAGAGTGGCTAGGTTTATGTTGAGGTCTTTGATCCACTTGGATTTGAGTTTTGTGAGGGATAAAAGGATTGGATCTATTTACATTTTTCTACATACTACCAACCAGCTATGCCAACACCATTTATTAAAGATACTATCTTTTTTTCCATTGAACATTTTGGAACTTTTTGTCAAAGATCAGGTGTTGATAGGTTTTTGAGTTAATGTCTGAATCTTCAGTTCTATTCCTTGATCCACAAGTGTGTTTTTATGCCAGTACCAGGCTGTTTTTATTACTGCAGCTCCATGGTGTAACTTGAAGTTGGGGATGGTGATGTCTCCTCAGGTTCTTTTGTTGAGCAAATTTGTTTTGGCAATCCTGGCTTTCCTGATATTCCAAATGAAGTTTAGTATTGTTTTTTCAAGGTCCGTAAAATATTGTGTTGGGATTTTGATGGACAGTGCATTGAATCTGTACATTGCTTTTGGTAGAATTGTCCTTTTTTACCATGTTGATCCTACATATCCAGGAACATGCGAGAGTTTTCCATTTTCTGATATCCTCTTCAATTTCTTTCTTCAGTGATTTAAAATTTTTGTCAAATAGATCTGTTACTTCTTTGGCTATAGTACTCCAAGGTATTTAATACTAATTACAGCTATTATAAAGGGTGATGTTTCTCTTATTTCTTTTGATCCCTTTTTATCTTTAGTATATAGGAGGGCTCCTGGTTTCTTTGAGTCAATCTTGTATCCTGCTACATTGCTGAAGGAGTTGTTGTAGAAGTCCCCTGGTAGAATTTTGTTGGTCATTTATGTATACAATCATATCATCTGCAAGTATAGATTATTTTACTTCTTTTCTAATTTGTATCCCCTTAATCTCCTTTCATTCTCTTATTGCTTTATCTAAAACTATGAGAACTATATTGACTAAATAAGGGGAGAGAGATCATCCTTGTCTAGTTCCTGATTTTAGTGGGATTGCTTTGAGTTTTTCTCCATTAAGTTTGATGTTGGCTGTTGGCTTCTTGTAAATCACCTTTATTATATTGAGATATTTTTCCTGAATTCCTGATGCCTGCAGAGCTTTTATGATAAAGGAGTGTTGGATTTTGACAAAGGCTTTTTCAGCATCTAAGGATATGATCATCTGTAATTATTTCTTTAGTTTGTTTATATAATGACTGACATTTATTGTTTTTCATATGTTGAACCATCCCTGCATTTCTGGGATGAAGCCTACTTGGTTGTGGTGGATGATATTTGTTACATATCATTGTATATGGTTTGCCAAATGTTGTGGAGAATGTTAGCATCAATATTCATAAGGGAAATTGATCTATCATTCTTCTTTGTTGTGTCTTTGAGTGCATTAGCTAATAGGGTAATTGTGGTCTCATGAAAGGAATTTGGCAATATTCCTTCAGTTTCTAATGTGTGAAATAGTTTGAGGAGTGATGGTAGTAATTCTTCTTTGAATGTCTGTTAGAATTCTGCACTTAAAACATCTAGACCTGGGCTTTTATTTTTGGGAAGGTTTTTAATGATAGCCTCAATTTCCTTAAGGGTTATAGGCCTGTTTAGGTAACTAATCTGTTCTTCATTTAATTTTGGTAAATGGTCCGTGTCCAGAATGCTGTCCATTTCTTCTAGATTTTCCATTTTTGTGGAATACAGATTTTCAAAGTATGATCTAATAATTCTCCGTATTTCCTGGGGATCTGTTATTATGTCCCCCTTTTTATTTCTGATTTTGTTGATTTGGATACTCTCTTTTTGCTTGTTGAGTAGTTTGGGTAAGGACTTTTCTATCGTGTTGACTTTCTGAAAGAACAAACTCTTAGATTCATTGATTCTTTGTATTGTTCTTTTTGGTTTAATTGTATTGACTTCAGCTCTAAGTTCGATTATTTCTTCCTTCTAGGTCAGTTTGCTTCTAATTTTTTTAAGGCTTTAAACTGTGCTGTTAGTTCTCTTAGATTTCTCTAGGTTTTTCATATAGGCTTCTAGTGCTATGAATTTTCCTCTTAAGACTGCTTTCATTATGTTCCACAAGTTTGGGTACATTGTAGATTCATTTTCATTAAATTCTAGGGAGAATTTGATTTCTTTCTTAATTTCTTCCTTGACCCAGAGGTGGTTCAGCTGATTGGTGTTTAGTTTTCATGAATTGGTAGACTTTCTGTGATTTTTTGATGTTATTGTACTCTAACTTTAAGCCCTCTGTATGAGGCCTGAATTTCCAAGTCCTGAGTCCTTCTCTGCTGAGGCTGTTGGGGGCACAGCTGGCGTGCAATGTCTCATCTTTTAGGTGTGGCTGGAGAAGCCCTTCACAGCCAAACCCTACTCTTGCCTGCTACAGAGAGTCTGGGATCAGGCACTACAGATTGATCCTGATCCTGGAATGCAAATTTCCATGTGGGAAATGGGAAAGAGCTCTAATTAATTTTCAAAGGATGTTAAACTTGCAACATTAAATCAGCAAGGTTACGTGGAGAGCAAAACTGTAGACAAGAGTTACCCCTATAAGATATATAAATATGCCCAAAGGAGACTCAAATGGAATGAAGTGGGGAGGAAAATAGTATATAAAAAGAAAGAGATTCCATATTCTATAGAGATTATGAATGATGTTTTTGAGATTTGAAGGTAACAAAACTATAGTGTTCCCAGATCTGATAGCCTCCTGAATATTGATGTCTATGAGGCTTGCTACAGTTTCAAAATGCTATTGTAGGTGATTATGACAAATTTGTTCTTTAAGGTACTATCTCCATTTGGAAAATTTTGAAACTTAAGCTAAATGTAGCATTCAAGTGTGTGTGATCTGCCAGGATCTTTAACCTGTCAGCTCAGCATCCTACTAGTCATTTAATGTTTTACCCATAGCAACCTGCCAATACCCTGCTAACTCTCACCTACCTTCAGATACTTTTCCCAAAGCAAATATGGTAGCTATTATGGGTTGGATGTAAAATGTCTTCTGAGGCTCAAGTGTTTGTATACTTGTTTCCTAAATGACACAATATTTGTGAGGTTGTGGAACCATCTAGAGGTATCTCATTGGGTTTGAGTTTTTGAGAGTTATAGCTTGATTCCATTTCTAGTACAGTGGCTGCTTCCATATCTGCAAAAGATATGAGAAGATGAAGTCACAAATCCTTTCTGTTGCCCTGGACCAAGCCACTCTACCATGTTTTTCTCACTGGACATTATTCTTGAACCAATCAACCCAAATAATTCCTTCCTCCTTAAGCTGCTTCTGTCTGGTATTTATCATGGTGATTATAAAATTAATGCAGTGTGTGATCAGACTTGAGCCCTCATGTGGCTTGAACATAATAGTTGTGTTTGTTAGTTTTGTCAACTTGGTATAGACTAGACTCATCTAGAAAGAGGGAACAGCCCTTGAGGAATTGCCTCCATCACTTTGGCCTAGAGGCTTGGCTAAGAGGTATTGCCTTGATTGATTGATGTTAAAGATTAAGTGTACTGAGAGTGGTGTTATCCCTGTGAAGGTGGTCTTGGGGTGTATAGGAAAGCAGACTAAGCAAACCAAGAGAGCAAACCAGTAAATAGCACTCTCCTATGGTCTCTGCTTTAGTTTCTGCTATTAGTGTTGACACTGACTTCCTTGGAAGATGGACTATAACTTGTAAATTGAAATAAACCCACTTCACCCCATGTTTTTGGTCATGGTGTTTCTCATAGCAATAGGAAGCAAATCAGAACCATGCTTCTTTGGATTGATAATCAGGAAGTCAGACTCTTCTGTTATTCTTTGTGACTATAGGTAATTCACACAGATGTTTTACTTTGGGCTTCAGTGGGGACAAGAATTATTATCTCACAAGTTTCATAGTGTGGATTCATTCAATAATATTAATCATCAAATTCAGAGACAATTCTCTGAGTCATGAATATTTGTCATTTGGTACTGGTGGGGTGTTGAATTCAAGACTGTTCAAAGTCAAGGATGTGAAAGAAGTTAAAATGCTTTCCAAATTCAAAACACCTAATTACTATACATGATATTATTCACTCATTCTGAAATGTCTGCATCTGATATGCTGATGGCTGTAAGACAAATAAGCCACATGCCAAGTTGAAATGCTAATTAGGATATGATAGGTATTTTTGTTGTATATATGCTTACTCATAGCAGCCAGTAGTTGGTAGTAATTGGAAGAAGACAAAGTTTTACTTAGGATAATTTTCTCTAATATTTACCTCTCATCAATGTGGCTGGAAGCTTTAAACATGGGAAATCCAGAAATAAGCTATGCTACTCTTTTCTACTCCGTCACTGAAAATATCAGAACCTCTAACAGATAAGAATTTTCCCTACTCATAAATAGTATCTTTGCTAATGCAATCTCAATCCCAAAGCTGATTATAAATGCATTTTAAACTTACCATGAAGTAAAAGAAGTTATCCTTTTATTGAAAACATCAATTCTCTTTGGAAGACATTATATCTCTAGTCCTACTTTCTAAGACCAAAGGACTTCATGAAAACCTGGGCTGGAGTTTCAGTTACTATATTCTGAGTAGTCTTTGTGGGAAACACTTCCTTTTTTGGGTCACTGTACTGTACATAGAAGGATAAAAAATTAGATAGATAGATAGATGATAGATAAATAGACAGATAGATAGATGATACATAGATAGACAGATAGACATAAGAATCTGTTGTCTGAGTTAAAATCTTTAAAATGCCAGAATATTCTCATGTGCCAAAAACCAGCATTTCTTGGCTAGGTCCTGGAATTTTACTTGCAATGACTAAAACTTAATTCTTAATATCTTACCTACACATTCAAGAGTATAAAGCTTTTCTTTAAATAACTGAAGAAATTAAAAAGAATATCAGAAAATGGAAAGACCTCCCATGCTCCCAGATAGGTAGGATCAACAGAGTAAAAATGGCAATTCTACCACAATCTACAGATTCAATGCAATTCCCATGAAAGTACCAACACAATATTTTACAGACATTGAAAGAACAATACTCAACTTCATTTGAAATAACAGGAAAGCCAGAATTGCTACAATAATTTTGCTCAACAAAAGAACCTCAGGAGGCATCACCATCCCCAACTTCAAGTTACAATATAGAGTTCCTGTAATAAAAACAGGCTAGTACTGGCATAAAAACAGACTTGTGGATCAATGGAATCAAACTGAGGATCTGGATATTAACTCAAAAATCTATGAACACCTGATCTTTGACAAAGAGGCCCAAAGTATTCAAAGGAAAAAAAATAGTATCTTTAATAAGTGGTGTAGGCATAGTGGAATGGTAGTGTGCAGAAAAATGGAAAGAGATCCAAACCTGTCACCCTACACAAAACTCAAATCCAAGTGGATCAAAGACCTCAACATAAACCCAGCCACTATGAACTTGATAGAAAAGAAAGTGGGAAATACCCTTTTATGAATAGGCACAGGTGACCACTTCCTAAACATAACATCAGTGGTACAGACAATAAGAACAACAATCAATAAGTGGAACCTGATGAAACTGAGAAGCTTCTGTAAAGCCAAGGACACTGTCAATAGGACAAAATGACAGCCTACAAAATGGAAAACAATTTTCACCAACCCTACAAGTGACAGAGGACTGCTCTCTAAATTATGTAGAGAACTCAAAAAACTAGATCCCAAAACCTTTAAATAACCCAATTAAAAATTAGGGTTCAAAACTAAAAAAGAAATTCTCAGCAGAAGAATTACAAATGGCTGAAAGGCACTTGAAAAAGTGTTCAACATCTTTAACCATCAGAGAAATGCAAATAAAAACAACTTTGGGAAACCACCTGACACCTTCCAGATTGGCAAAAATAAAAGACACAGATGACAGCCTATGCTGCAGAGGTTGCAGAGCAGTGGGAACACTCCTCCATTGTTGGTAGGACTGTAAGCTTGTTCAGCCCCTCTGGAATGCAGTTTGGCAGTTTGTCAGAAAACAGGGACTCAGTCTCACTAAGGATTCATTAATACCATTCCTGGGCATATACCCTAAAGATGTACATTTGCACTACAAATGTATTAGCTCAACTATGTTCATAGCAGCATTATTTGTAATAGCAAGAACCTGCAAACAGCAGAGATGCCCCTCAACTGTATAATGGATTAACAAATTGTGGTACATCTACATAATGGAGTACTACTCAGCAGTAAGAAAAAATGATATCCTAAAATTTGCAGGCCAATGGATACATTTGGAGAATATTCTCTTGAGTGAGGTATCACAAACCCAGAAAGATAAGCAGGGGATGTACTCACTCATTGTTGGACTTTAAACAACAACAACAAAAACAGAAAAAAAAAAAACAGCAAAGCATATCCAAGCTGCAAAGCACAATCACTGAACTGCTTGGAATCTGAAACACCTTAGAGTGGCACCTTGGAGCCCACTCTCTTCAGAGGAACACCTGACCCATTCTTGATGTTGGGGTGAGGAAAGCAGATCTGGTGAGAGTGGATGCTTCATTAAACCACCTTGTGACCTTAGGACCTCCTGCCCTTGCTGGGGAGGAGATAAAGTGATGCGGAGAAGAGAGAGTGACTGGAAAGTGCAGGAAGGGGAAGGGACTTTGAACAAGGTATACAAGGATAAAAAATATGACTTTATAATAGTAAAAAAGTAGAAATTTTGAAGATATATATTAAAACACTTTTCTACACCTTGGTGCTGTCTGGGCTACACTGTTGGCTCCCCAGCTTCAATTTTTTACTAGGTTTCTGCCATTGATGGCTCTATCCTGATTCCATCAAACCTAGATGCCCCCAGTAGGGATATCTTGGAGACCCAGTGACTTTATTTTGGATTTCTGAGCCAGTTCAGTGTTTTTAAGTAAGCATGACTGAATGAGCATCAGGAGAAGAAAACCCCCAATGAGTGACAGGATTGATCATGTGAGTGGTATGTGCTGCATTTTTAAAAGTACCTGTATGCTAGCTCTGGTGTCTACGTGTGAGTTCTCAGGACCAAAATGAAATAGTCTGCAACTAAAAAACAGTTAGTTTGATCAGGAAGGTATTTCAGTATGTAAAGTGATTTTTCTGAAAGCATGAGAACCGGAGTTTGGTCCTCAGAATCCACAAAATCAGCTGTGAAGACAAATGCTGAAGATGGAAAGATAGGTGTATCCCTGGAGCTCTCAGATCTGATAGCTCTCCATTTTATGAGATCCATGCTGGCAAAATATCTTGTCTCAAAGGAAAAGGTAGTATATGGGTCCTGAAAAATGGAACAAGATTATTCCTCTGTACATACCCCGTATATAAACATACATAAACAAGACAGGTAGAGGGAAAGGGAGAGAGAGGATTACAATTAGTTTATTCATTCAACAAATATGTCAAGTGCTTTTATATTTCAGGATTATGCTGAGCATTTGAAACAGAATTGTGAAAATTAACACTTGTTTTCCAGAACCTAACGTCTTGCTGGGGTAGAACGAATCAATTAAACAATGAATATTTTTCAAGTGGTGATAAAAACAGTGGAAAAATAAAGCCAACATGTGATGATATGTTACATATTTAATAAAACCTTGAATATCAAGAGATCAACACAGAATCAAAAACTAGGCAGACATAGCTCAAGAATTTCTTAATCCTTGAGTATAAGGCCAAACAACTGAGCTTCAATGACACATACCTTTAATCCCTGCACAGGAAAGCCTAGGAGTGGTAACCTACACCCTTATTCTCATAACTCCAGAGACAGAACTTTCTGTGTTTCTGTGAGTGCAAGGTTGACTACCAAATAAAGTAGCTCCTGCCTTTAATCCTAACCTGGATGGGATACAGCTGGTGAGAAGGGTATTTAAGGTGACATAGGAAAACAGTAGAGGTAGAAGTGACAAGGAGCAAGCCTAAGGGAGTTGTAAGACATCTGGGTGAGATATGATAGTCTTGTTTCCACTCTCTGATATTTCAGCTTTCCCTCAATATCTAGCTCTGAGTTTCTTTCAATACAATGAGAATTTGTGCAATGCATCATGTCCTACCTTGGGGCATGAATTCCCCCCCCCCAAGAAAGCCACTTACTAGCCAGAGCAACATGTGGCTAGAGGAGTAAATACTAGCTGATTAGGCTTTCTTTTATGACTTAGTCTCCAACTTTAGGCAGTCTAGACATATGTGCTTTGTTTCACTTTTATCTGGATAAGTTTTTAAGGTAGTAGCCTCTTTCTCCTGGTGGGTTACAGGTTTTTTTCTCTCTTTAGACCCCTTCTTGGGCTGCTATTACACTAGGTAGCTGTCCTACTTTACAGTCATTTGAATTATCACTGACAACCAGATTGGCAAGATTTCTCCATCACTTGGCAACCAGTCAAACACATTTTAAAAAGATGTCCCACCTTCTCATGACTACCTTGACCAGCAAGGAAGAGGCAACACCAGGCTCTTTTTTCAGCAGTTTATTCAGGAACCTTGAACAATCTTCTTCTGACCCCGGAGAAACCCGCTTGTGGCCTAAATAGCCAATGGGCATCCAACCCTAGTACACCACGTGGGTACTACCGATAGGCCCAGGTATGCAGAAACAAGCCAGATTCTTAGCCTTAGCCAGATATGGAGTTGTTTATAATAGAAAGCACTCTCCATCAGGAAGGTGGAGGGCGGAAGTCAGTGCCATCTTTAAGGCACAGCTGCACACAGATCTCTACAATTCCACCCTTTTTATATCATAGCAACAGGCATGAGTAGAGGCCTGATCTCTGTAGATTGGACAAGGGACATTGTACTGATCCTCACTCAAGTGTCGTCCACCCGATGAGTACCAGACCTGTCTGATACTCTTTTTCACAGAGGTGGGACACAAGGCATCAACCCACATGCAATCAGGCATACTTCTCGGTGGGTCCCAAGTGCAGTGCTCAAGCCTCACATCCTGTGCCTAGAAAAATTAATCTTTTAAAGTAGCCAGCCAAAGCATAAGGGGACTGTCCTGCTTCAACAACTGTAAAGGCTTGAATAATCATGGCTGCACTGCGATGTTGGGAAGCCTTAATCCGGCAAATGCACCAAAGGCACACCAAGGAGACCAACACCAGGAGAACCGTCATAGCTCCTAGACCTGTCCATTCCTTAAGATGGTTCATGGCATCAGAGAACCACGAGGACAATCCCTTCACCAGTCTAGCATCCAACCGGTTCAAGTACACTGTGATGATAGCCACCCTCAGCTGCTCCATCAGATTGTCAAATTCTCCCATCCAATTACCTAAAAGATAACTGGACAATTTCTTAGACAAATTTGCAGCATGTGTAAAGTTACCATATTATATACTAGTCACACAAAGTCCAGCATATTTCCACTGTCAGCCAAGTTGGGCAATCTGCCAGTAGGTGTCAATTTGCTCTTCAAGCCTCCCTTTAGCTGAGTATCAATGCCCTTTTGTACATCCAGGGCTTGTGCCACATTGGCAGAAAGATTATTCAAGGTCTGAGCAGTATGCACAGTATGACTCATGGCAACAGCCACAGTAGTACACAGGCCTCCCAGGCCTGGAGATATAAAGACACACCAACTACGATACTCCTGGGTCATTCGTGCAGGGAGAATGCTGAATGGCACTTACTGAGTGCCTCAGGCTCAAACATATACCCAAGGCAGAGCACACAGGTAGAAGTTCCCCAGGTGGCTGGAATATAAACAACATAGGCTCACTTGCTCTCAAAACTCATCTGTTCTAAACCTCATAGGTAGGCTGTGACAAGGCAGACTCAGTGAGAGGAGAGACTTATTTTCCAAGAGACTCAGCCCATGCAGGTTTAAGAGGCAAGGGCACCAGCCCAGTTCTGACTGCCTTCCATACCCCTTGACTGAAAGTGCACCCTGAACCAACACCTCCCCCTTCCACATTGGGAGGGGGAGCTGAAGGCAAGGCTTGACATGCTGGGGACATGCAGTATTCTCCTCTATCTGGATTCTCCTTTTCCTTCCTTCTTTTCTTTTTTCTTTTTCTTTTTTTCTTTTTTTTTTTTAAGATTGCTACACATATATCTTCTTTGTGTTCAGCTTTCCCTCTGAATTTTTTTTCCATCCCTGTATATCCTCATTCAAGGTCTCTTCCCCCTCCCACCACATCTGGTCATTTTTCTTCTCTGCAACTCCCCATCCCCTCCCACTGACCCAATAATGCTTGGATCAGTCTTTCCTCCTGGCCAAATCCAGTTTTGTCCCCCCTCCCTCAAGAGTGAGTCAGGTGTTCCTATAGTTGGACTGGGGTTTGAAGGGTCAGTCCAGGGTGTTTCTGATCCCAAGCTGTTCAGTGGTTGTGGCTTGCCACTTAGGCATGTTTGGCTTTTTTTCTTGTTTGTTCGTTTAGAGACCACTAGTGATTGAGTACATCCCCTGCTTATCTCTCTGAGTTTGTGATACTTCACTCAGGAGGATATTCTCCAAATCCATCCACTTGCCTGTGAATTTTAGGATATCATTTTTTCTTACTGCTGAGCAGTATTCCATTGTGTAGATGTACCACACTTTGTTAATCCATTCTTCAGTTGAGGGACATCTAGGTTGTTTCTAGGTTCTTGCTATTACAAATAATGCTGCTATGAACATAGTTGAGCTAATACCTCTGGTAAGTGAATGTGCCTATTTAGGGTATACACCCAGAAGTGGTATTGCTGGGTCCTTGGGGAGATTAATTCTCAATTTTCTGAGAAAACTCCATATTATATTCCAAAGTGGCCAAAAAAGCTTACAATCCCACCAACAATGGAGGAGTGTTCCCCTTGCTCCACATCCTCTCCAGCATAGGCTGTCATCTGTGCCTTTTATCTTAGCCAATCTAACAGGTGTTAGGTGGTATCTCAAAGTTGTTTTGATTTGCATTTCTCTGATGGCTAAAGATGAAGAGCACTTTTTCAGGTGCCTTTCAGCCAATCATAGTTCCTCTGATGAGAATTCCCTTTTTAGATCTAAACCCCATTTTTTGATAGGGTTATTCAAGGTTTTGGGATCTAAATTCTTGAGCTCTTTATATACCTTAGAGATAGGTCCTCTATCACTTGTAGGGTTGGTGAAAATCTTTTCACATTCTGTAGGCTGTCATTTTGTCCTATTGACAGAGTCCTTGGCTTTGCAGAAGCTTCCCAGCTTCAGGAGATCCCACTTACTGATTATTGGTCTTAGTACCTGTGCCACTGGTGTTATATTTAGGAAGTGGTGGCCTGTGCCAATTTTTAGAAGTGTATTTCCCACTTTCTTTTCTATCAAGTTCAAAGTGGTTGGGGTTAAGTTGAGGTCTTTGATCCACTTGGATTTGAGTTTTGTGCAGGGTGACAAGCTCAGATTTATTTGCATTTTTCTACACACTTCCTTCCAGTTATGCCAACACCATTTGTTAAATATACTATCTTTTTCCCATTGAATGTTTTGGCCCTCTTTGTCAAAAATCAGGTGTTCATGGGTTTTTGGGTTAATGTCTGGATCCTCAATTCTATTCCATTGGTCCACAAGTCTGTTTTTATACCAGTACCAGGCTGTTTTTATTACTATAGCTCTATAGGATAGCATGAAATCAGGGATGGTGATACCTCCTGAGGTTCTTTTGTTGAGTAAAATTGTTTTGGCAATCCTGGCTTTCCTGTTATTCCAAATGAAATTGAGTATTGTTCTTTCAAGGTCCAAAAAATATTGTGTTGGGATTTTGATAGGCAGTGCATTGAATCTGTAGATTGCCTTTGGTAGAATTGCCATTTTTACTATGTTGAT
>PVIH01015171.1:0-50717 GCA_004025045.1 Sigmodon hispidus
TCTCCTCCTTCTCCTCCTCCTCCTCATCCTCATCCTCCTCCTTCTCCTCCTTCTCCTCCTCCTTCTCCTCCTCATCCTCCTCCTTCTCCTCCTCCTCCTCTTCCTCCTCCTCCTCTTCCTCCTTCTCTCTTCTCCCTTTTCTCTCCTTCTCTTTCTGCTTTTCTCTCCCTGCTTATTTTTTTCTTTGAAATGGGGTCTCATCCTGAGCTGAGTTTGTGTGTGTGTTTGTGTGTGTATGTGTGTGTGTCTGTGTATGAGTGTGGGTATGTGTATGTCTGTGTATGTGTGAGTGTGCATGTGTCTGTGTGTGTATGTGTGTGTCTGTGTATGTGTGTGTGTCTGTGTGTGCATGTGTGTGGGTCTCTGTGTATGTGTCTCTGTGTGTATGTATGTGTGTGTATATGTGTCTGTGTGTGTGTCTGTGTGTGTATGTGTCTCTGTGTGTATGTATGTGTGTGTATATGTGTCTGTGTGTGTGTATGTGTGTGGGTATATGTCTTTGTGTATATATGTGTCTGTGTATGTGTGTGTGTTTGTGTGTATGTCTGTGTATGTGAATGTGTGTGTATGTGTGTGTATGTGTCTCTGTGTATGTGTCTGTGTGTATGTCTATGTGTATGTATGTGTCTGTGTGTGAGAGTGTGTCTGTGTGTGTGTATGTGTCTCTGTGTATATGTCTGTGTGTTTGTGTCAGTGTGTGTGTGTCTGTGTATGAGTCTGTGTCTGTGTGTGTACGTGTCTGTGTTTGTGTGTGTGTGAGTGTGTATGTATGTGTCTGTGTGTGAGTGTGTGTGTCTGTGTGTGCGAGTGTGTTTGTGCGTGTGTTACAAATCTCTTAAATAAGACCTTAAGATGGAACAAGTTAAGAAAAATAGTATTTTGGTTTTTAAAAATCCCATTTCACACTTCAGTGTTCCAGTAGAAGGGACATGCAAACATAGCGCATTCGTGCTTAGTACAGCTACTGCTGGGGACCACGAGAGACTGACGGAAGAGGGAGGAGAGAAGCATGGCTGCACATTTGTAGGAGGAAAGATACACAACAGTTTCATAGAAAGCTATTACAGGAAACAGCTAATCACAGTGCAGGATAGTCCAAAGGGTAACTCACGTGTTAAAGGTTATGGTAATGAAAATTATACCTTAAAAATGGGGCTATTAACAAAAAAAGGGGTAAGGTATAAGAGAGATTCTTTAAAATATGGCATTATGATACTGAAGCAATCCAGGTAGTTTATAAACACAAGAAGTTTATTTAGCTCACACTTCTGAAAGTTCCGGGGCTAGGTTCTGGATCCCTGGCTGTGTCACATCGTGATGGATAGAACTGGGGCTGGAACACGTATGAGAGGGAACCAGCCAGAGAACAAAGTGGGAGAGGCTTGTTTTTTGGGGGAGCTAATAATCATAATTCACTCTCTGGAGAACAACCAGGGGAGCTCATTAGAGCTACCACACAAAAGCCTTCCCCCAGGCCGTCCCCAGTGACAGTCACTTCCCACTGGGTTCTGCCTCTAAAGTCTGGCTCCCTGTTGGCACCACCACACTGAAAATCAAGCTTCCAAACCATGCGGCTGTGGAAATATACTCTATGGTGTGTCTAACCGTTATTATCAACTTGACTAGAAATGTAACCACACCACTGTGTGTGTGTGTGTGTGTGTGTGTGTGTGTGTGTGTGTGTGTGTGTGTAAGGCCGTTTCCATAGAGGGAGGAGGGAGACCCACCTGAATGTGGAAAAGACCATCTCATGAACTGGTGGCCCAGGCGGATAAAATGGGAAGAGGAGGAAGTCAGATCTGGGGAAGCCTCACTGCCAGCTCCAGCCTCCTCACACCAAGCTACTCCAGATCTCCGAATGGTCCCATAGACCAGATTCCTTTAAAGTGTGGGCCAAAGTAAATCCTTCTCCCTCATGTTGACTCTGTCAGATTCTCTGACAGCAAGAAGAATGGTAACTAACGGACATTCAAACCACAGTTTTGGCTTCATAGAGATTGAAATATTTCAAAAGTTGTATTTGTCAGGGAATTTTTTTCTAAAAAATAATATCTATAAAAATGATTATCTACAATAATTTTTGAGTTACTGGGGAAATAATGTAGGACAAAAGGGAAATGCTTTTACACATTATCCTATGTTATGAATCTGTTCACTTTCCCCAAGAAATACACCCCAAGGTGCATGTTTGGGTATTAGAGATCTTTTTAATGCTCCTTATTTTAAATTTAATTTTCAGATTAGCATACAAAAGAATGGATTTCCCCATGGCGTCTTTGTGCATGTGTATCACTCTGCTTTCATCTGGGCCCATCCCCCGCCTCCTGCCTCCTTCCAGCTCTGTCCTCTTGCCCATGCAGACCTGCTGCTTCTCTCCTATTATATGTATTCCGTTGCATTTCCCATTTCTTTAAGATCCCTTTCTCCTATCTCATCATCCCTTTTTTGAGTTTTGTGACACCTAAGTACACACACGTAGACACACACCTAGGTGTGCATACATATAGACTCGCTACATATACAAATCTAGATTCTGCATTAAGAGAAATCATGCAGTATTTGTCTGGAGTCCGGTGTAGTTTGCTTCCTGCAGTGAATGGCTATTAACTACATCATTCTTTCTGGAAGCATAGAGAGTATTTTGAAATGGAATAGTCAAAATGCTAGAAGCTTGGACATTTGATGAGATTCAGCTTTCTCACTCCTGGTTTAGGAGTTTAGTGGTTTGACTCAGTGTAAACATTGACTCAGATACTAATAAAAAAGAAAGTGTCCCTGCATAAATCCTGCCCGTCCTTTTCAGGTCTGAGGAACACAGTAAATTTTCCTTGGGACAAGGGTCAGCAATGTGACAGGGACTGTCATTCACTGGATGAGTTGTTTATGTCAACTATGGCAAGTGATAAGAACGTGTTTGATCATGGATGTCATTTTGTCTCCTCCCCTCCCGTTCTATTGCATTTATATGCATCAGTGTGTCGAAAGGTAATGATCAGCCACCTCTGACTTGCATCCGGGTCAGCAGAACCGATGCTGTGAGTGGGGGCAGCCCACCCCTTGTTTCCATAAGCATTGTGCTCACATGTTTGCATGCTGTACTCTTTTATTTCAGTAACATTTAAAAGCCATGGCCTCGGAGGAAATTAAACTAACAAAGAATGTCCACTGCGAGGCTCTGAGCATCTCAGGTATGGTATGAAGTGGCTGCTGTGAGTTGCCAGTTAAAGAGACAGTAGCTGCCTTTCCCTGTTGTTGTTTGTGAACAAAAATGCCTGGATTGACTTCTGGATCACCTGCATAAGAACCTCTCTGGTCTTCCACAGAGCTCCCCTACATAAGCAAAACTGAGACAGGCAGCTTAGTAGATGCCAGGTCCACGATGACCTCCCGGCAGAGCTCCTGGGCCTCCACTTGACACTTCGAGATTCTCCTTGCATTTAATCCCATCAGGCTGGATCATCGCATTTCCCATCCCATGGGTGCAAGAGGCAATGAAATCAGAACATTGATGGAATTCTGAGAACCAGGCTCACAAGCCTAATAAGAGATGATAGCTGAGATAGAAAAGAGGTGGAAACTGGTTTTGGAGGTCATGGCAGAAGGCCGAAAGGTCACCAAAAAGGCTGTGCATTTCTGTTTCTCCTCCAGACATTACTTTACTGTATCTAAACTCAATAGCATTAGTTCTGAGACATGAAGTATTCTATGTAAAGTATAATCTAATATGGGGAAATGCCCGCTCAAAATGCCATGGCTTGGTTATGTCTTTGTTTTTAAGACAGACAGGATGTTATTGTGTAACCCAGACTACACTTTGCTGTCTGCCTGCTTCAGTGTCCCCCTAAGTTGTGGGGTCATGAACATGCGATGCCATGCCAGGCAAACGTTTTGATACAGCAAAGGATAACATTTAGTTAGCCTCTTTATTCATCACCAGATAAATTGAAATTACCCCAATAGCTTGCAATGAACAGGCCCTGTGTCTGTTCTTATCAGAAGTGCTTAGAGCATTTTTGACTGTAAACTCTGATTTCAGTTCTTCTTATTTCTCCCTGTGATAATCCTCAGGGAGGACTGACCCAGCCTTTCATGGGATGGAAGAGATACTAGGAGCAGTGAGTTCTTGCTGCCTGATTTCCCGAGGGTGGTACAGCTTAGTCTGCCTGTCACTTTCTACAGCTCAACTTGGGTTTTTTGGTTTGTTTGTTTTGTTTTGTTTTTAAAGTAAGAAAAGGTTTATTTAGATGTCACACACACTTCTGTTCAGGGGCATGGAAATCAGAATTGGGATAAGGACAGCCAGGGAAGGCATCGTGCATCATGGCATTCCACTGGGGATGCACACCATCTACAAGGGTAACTTCACAGCGTATTTGGGGAAGTCATGCCCCACCATAATTTTCTGTGGCTTAGACAATGAAAATTACCTCATCCCTTGAGAGGTTACAAAGCTTGTTAATGTGCCTCATTTTCTTCTTATGTGGGATGATTTTTAAATGGATTTTGATTTTCTTGATTATGTGACTCTCCTACACATTTCTTACCTTTTCTCATTAGAAATCACCAGATTTATTGTGCGTTGTGATTCATTTCCACAACTCTGTAATTGCATGTTATCTAAAGGCATTAAGGAGTGAACTTTCCCTCCCAGATTTCATTTGGAGGTTAAATGATATAGTTAGGTGTGGTGCTAGCTACAGTTGTAATCCGAGCTACTCAGGAGGTTGAGGCCAGAGGATGGCTTGAACCTGGAGGCCAGCTTAGGGCAGACAGTGAGGGAGGCCTCATCTAAAATAAAAAGTGATATGTTCCTCTAAAGCTCATGCTGAGGTTTCTTTTTTTAAAAAAAACTTTATTTACTTATTTTATTTATTTGCCTTGGTGTTTGCCTGGAACTGGAACTACAGACAGTTGTTAGCTGCCATGTGGGTGCTGGGAATCGAACCTGGGTCCTCTGGAAGAGCAGAGGGTGCTCTTAACCGCTGAGCCATCTCTCCAGCCCCCCTGAGGTTTCTTTTAGACACAAGAAACTGTTCAGCCCATGAGCTTCAAAAACAAAGAGGAGAGGACCTTGATGTTAGAGAATGGTTCTAGAAGTTAGCTAAAAAGTGCCAGATTGGTAGTGATGCTTTCATAGCTGTTCCCACACATACACCTGTTTTTTAGATTGGGAAGAGACAGCATCTGGAAATAGAAGGAAATAAGGTGGAGAATAGCAGATCCACCTTGCACTGTGTGGTACCTGTGGAGAAGCAGAGGAAGAAAACCTTTTATTTGTGAGATTTTTTATTTATTTATTTATTTTCATAGAATAAAGTCAATTTTTTATCCATGTATCCCCTTGTTCCAACTCCCTTCCCCCTCCCAACCCCTTCTGGCCAGTCTTCAGCCTCCCTCCTCACCATCTCCCCATCCCCTCCCCAGAAAGAGCAAGAGATTCCAAAGTGAATTAGCTCAGCATCCACTCCAAGCAAGTCAGATTTCCTCATCCTAATGTCAAGACTGGGTTAGGTGTTCCTCTGGAGGGGATGGGCTCCAAGGTGCCAGTCCATGCACAGAAACTATTTGTGAGATTATTTTTCTTTTATTATTACTGAGTTGTACTATGTGTCATGAATGCTGTTTTTTCTTAAAAACATGGCCATTAGTGTCCACAGAATGAAAAAAGAAAATCTGTCCTCTCTGCACGATGATTTGATTTTAAAACCAAAAGGTTTGTTCACTTGAAGCTGAAGGACAAATGACAAGGACAGAATTGTGTCTTAGGAGACCAGAGTGAGCCCTTCACAGCAGCGCTTATGTTGCTGATGCAGGTTTAAGGAGCAAAGACAGGCAGATACAGCGGCTTAGCATTCAGTTCGGGCATCTCTGTACTTCCCGGTAGTCAGGAGGAGGCCCAGACTTTATCAGACAACTACTGGGCATTTGTGTGGGTAGAATCCTTACCTCCTTAGAAACAGAATAGCATTTGGAGTACAGCCATCCTCCTCCCTAAAACACACACACACACACACACACACACACACACACACACAAAATGGCAACAGGGAGAGAATTCGTTTTCTTCCAAGACTTCATCAGATTGGTCAGACTTCTGAAAGTAAATTTAAACTTCTAACTCTTTAGACCCCAACCTGGAATGGGTGTCTCTCCAGTCGTCAGACCATTCTATCATTAGACTTCTTTTGTTCCCATGTACATTTTTTTTAATAAAAATGGATCTTCTTTTTCAATCCACTTTTAAAGTGTATACTTAACACATTCAGAAATCTCCTCCCCACCCTCACCCCTGTTCCTGCTCTCTCTCCTCCAATGGGCTACAGTAAAATGATGTCACTTTTATCATGGAGGTCACCATGATCCTTTTGTGATATCCTAATTATGGTTTTGTTGCACAGGCTCTCCTTTATTTGTGGCTTAGCATCAAATAGAATGTTTATATAGCTTAGAAGGACCTTGAACTTCTGATTCTCCTCAAACCACTTAGGAGGGCTGGGTTTGCAGGTGCATTCCACCACACCCAATTTTCTGTAGTGCTGAACATCCAACCCAGGACTTCATGCAGCTAAGCAAGCAGCTCAAACAGGGCGTTCTGGTGGAAGAGCCAGGCCCAGAGAGCTGTAGTCCATATTATGCTGTTGAGAAGTGGGGTTAGTTTAGTCTCTGTGGCTCTTTAACCCACAACTTACTTTTTTTTTTACATGAAAATAATTCAACACAATGAAACCTTCATTAACCAAGAATCCAGCATCTGAGAGAGAGTAGCCAGGATAGGATGGGTGTCCATTTCATGTTAGTCTCTGCCCCACATTGGACTCTGTCACAGTCACTTCTGATGGGCACCCTGGGAGCTTGAATCTGTCTATATAAGGATACGTAAGTTGTCCCAGTATAAAAGTCACCCGGCTGTTTTCAAATGTCCTGACACCTCACTTCAATGGCACCCTTTAGGAATCACTTTAACTGTGTGTTCATTGGCCATTACTGCCCAGAAGAAAAGGTGGGAATAGTCTTTCCATGACACAGCTTCTGTATAGTCTATGAACTTCCAGAGTTTATTATACAGGATCAGTGAAAATTAATGATGAGTGTAACATATTTTAAGTAGATTTCATATTTTAAAACAATTTTAATTCTCAAAAATACCAACCAGAAAAGTAAGGATCTCCTGGATATAGCATATGTATTTAAAGTAGTGATCAGATTATTAAGTTTTACTTTAAAAACCTCCACTAGTTAAGCAGATTACAGGTGCAAACCTGTGACCCATGCTATTTGGGAAACTGAGGCATGAGGCTCATTTGAGCCTGGGAGTCTGGGATGTTCCTGAGCAATATATGAGACCTTGTCTCTTAAGACAATACAAAATGATGGAGAGAATTTTTTTCTGAATTAAAGAAGGAAGGGAAGAAAGAAGGGGAGAAAAGATAACTTTGTTGAGATATAACACACATGTGCCATAAAATTACCTTTTAAAACTGTATTCTTAAATGATTTTTAGTTTACTCAAAGTTGAACAAATACTTCTGTTTAAATTTTTAATTTTTGTTTTCCAATAATGAAATTAAAATAACATCAGTTTGAAGAAAAGGTCCACAATGCACCGTTCTAACCAAACTCTTGCCAATTTTAACGCATTTTATTTAGACTCTTAAAAAACAAATTCAGGTATTTTTATTTGAATAATGAATGTCTTGTGTATATTTATCCTTTTAATTTCTTGTGAGTGCAGATGTTCTGTCTCTTTAAGGCTGCTCACAGTGTGCTGAGGTGTGCTGTGCTGTGGTTCTTGCTGGTGTTTGTACACATGAAGTTATTTAAGTAATGGAAATAACTTCATGGCTGCAGCTGCGTGATGTATTGCTTTCCAGTGAACAATTTCTTTATGATAGAACTCCTGGGGGTCCTCGGGATCTTTAATCTGGTGAACGATATGGCTGGTAGATGCCTCATGCCTGTATGCAAGGGTGTAAAAATAGAGCAAAAACTATCGAAACTGCTATGACCTTAAATGATGCCAGACCCTCAAACCAAGGCCCAACTTGCATGGAATATAGGAAGCAATGATTTGTACTTAAGATACAGGGTCATGGAGCAGTGAGTGTATAAAGTGGACAGACAAAGGGTTAATGGATACACAGATGGTGAATATGGACACCTTTACAGAAGAACTAAAAATGAAAGAGAAGAGGTATCTGGAGATACCAATGAAAACATTAATTATTTTTCAAGAATTTCATAAAGAACAGTTTAAAAATTAACAGTGATAAATGCCACTAAGAATTTGGAAATGTGGAAAGTTACACATAATAAGTATAATTGATGAACCTTTCAAGAGGCTAACTGGGTAGTACTTATTAAATGTAACATTTCTATCCTCTAATAAATACGTTAAGAAATTTATAAAAAAGTAGTAACTTGTAAAAAAAAATATGAACAGCTGAACACTGGCTTGCATACCTGAAGACTTAGCTGCTTGGAGGTTGTAGTTGGCGTTTTCTTTGGGTCACCAGCCAGCTCCCTAATAAAGACACAGAGACTCATTATTAATTATGAATGCTTGGCCTTAGCTTAGGCTTGTTCTGCTAGCTCTTTTTAAGCTTAATTTCACCTCTTTCCATTCATCTTTCTACATTTTGCCTTGGGGCTTTTTACCTTTTTTCCCTGCTTCTGCTGTATCTGCCTGGCAGACCCTGGTGTCTCCCAGGCATCTTTTTCTTTTTCCCCCTAGCCTAAATTCCTCCTCGTCCTCCTCCTCCTCCTCCTCCTCCTCCTCCTCCTCATCCTTCTTCTCCTCCTCCTCCTCCTCCTTACTTTCCCTGCCTGTACCTCCTCCCTCACTATTGGCTGGTCAGCTTTTTATTAGACCAGTCAGGTGCCTTAGGCAGGCAAGGTAAACAGCAACACATCTTTACATAGTTAAATATTCTGAAACATAAACAAATGCAACCCATCTGTACATAGTTAAACAGATGTCACACACAAAGTTAAACAAATATTCTGCAACAGAAGACTGAGGCGGGGGAGTGTTTGAGCCCATGAGTTGGAGACCACCCTGCGAAAAGTAGTTAGATTCTGTCTCAATATATAATAATGTTAATGAATAATTTCAAATATAAGGATAGTCATTGATGCCATATTAGCAATATCAAGAAAGTGGAAGTTTTTTTCAGTGAAGGGAAGGTTGGCTAATGAAGTTATGGTGTAAACAGACAGAGGATGTGCATGTGCTTCCCAGAGTCCTCGTGTATGATACATTTTATGCAAAAATAAGGAGATGTGGCAATTCACATCTTATTTCAAAAAATAATATTTATAGATTGGTCTGTTCTGGGTTATGTCATCTGGAATTGGAGGATATTTTACTTCTTGATAAGTTTTTAAATTGAATTAAGTGACTTTTTAACATGTTTTCTTTAAGCTGTGATTTTTAAAAATTAAATGCCACACTTGAGGCTTTTGAAGATGAAAGATTACAACAATCTGAGCAAGCTGTTAAAATGTTTACAAATAGAAGCCTTTTAAAAACCTGCCTAGTGACTAGGTAAAAATAATTTCTGTTTAATTTATCAGTTGGTCTGTTTAATAAGCCATTTATGTAGTAATGGATAGCTCTAAAATATGTAGAAAAAATTAACTAAAGTTAAATATTTTGACATAATTTTTATTTTTCTAATTTTAAAAGTAATGAGGTACCATTATAACGCCCCTCCTTTGAAGCAAAATCTTTCTTTTTTTAAATTATGAATAAAGAAGTCACATTTTCTATCCCTGTACATCCTTAATCAAGGTCCCTTCCCCCTCCCACCACATCAGGTCATTCTCTCTTCTCCACATCTCCCTATCTCCCCATCCCCGCCATGGGCAGGTGATCCCAAGGTCCCAAAGTCTCAATATTGCTTAGTTCAGCCCCCACTCCTGGCAGATCCAGTTTTCTCCCCCCAACATCAAGTCTGAGTCAGGTCTTTCTCTAGGGAGAGTGGGATCCAAGGAGTCAGACCAAGGTGTTTCTGATCCCAAGCTGTTCAGTGGTTGTGGTTTGCAACTTGGGCACGCTTTTTTTTGTTTTTGTTTTTGTTTAGAGACCACTAATGAGTGAGTACACCCTCTGCTTATCTTTCTGGGTTTGTGATACCTTGCTCAGGAGGATATTTTCCAAATCCATCCATTTGCCTGCAAATTTTAGGATATCATTTTTGTTTGTTTGTTTGTTTGTTTGTTTGTTTTTTACTGCTGAGTAGTATTCCATTGTGTAGATGTACCACAGTTTTTTAATCCATTCTTCAGTTGAGGGGCATCTAGATTGTTTCCAGGTTCTTGCTATTACAAATAATGCTGCTATGAATATACTGAGCTAATGCCATTGGAGTGTGACTATGCATCTTTAGGGTATACACCCAGAAGTGGTATTGCTGGATCCTTGGGGAGATTGATTCTCAGTTTTCTGAGAAACCGCCATACTGCATTCCAGAGTGGCTGAACAAGAAGCAAGATCTTTCTATGTAGGCCAGGCTGAGCTCAAATTCATCCTTCTGGGGCCTCCTCAGTATTGCGATTATGGGTATGCACCACCAGACCTGTTCTTATAAAACAATTTGAAAAGAAATATGAACACAAACACAATAGTGAAAATTATCTACAAATCAGTCAGAGGGTTCAGTCACTGAGCCTTTAAGTTTCACGTATGATATTAATTTGGAATTTGATTCTATCATCACTGAGAGTATGCTCCACCCTACTCAAATTTCTGAGTTAGTTTGGGGATAAGTACCATAAAAATTCTCCTGAGTAGCCCTGCACAAAATTAGCTCTGTTACTACTTTCTATAAATTTATATCAGTGCTGGGGATTGAACCTAGGTCTTTGTGCTTGCTAGGCAGGACCTCTGCCACTAATCTATATATACATTCCTTAAGAACTTTTAGTTATTTTAAATCATTTTTACACTTAGGGGCGTGTCACATGCCGCCGTAACCGTGTGGCAGTCACAGGACCTCTGGAAGTTTTGTTTTCTCTTTTCTCCACGTGGGTCTGTGGAATCAGCTGTCACTCCGTGGCAGTGCCCTAACCCCTCAGCCATCTCACTTTAGAACTGTTTTAAGTCTTCATTTACAACTCATTTAACAACTGTACATTTTGTGCAACCTTGAGAATGACTTCTTTGTATTTGAATGGGAAAATATAGTTTGACCAAATCTTCACTTTTAATATTTATATATGCATATATAAACCTTCACATATACCAAGAGAAAATACAAGATAAAATTAACAACAATAATAATAATAGAACCTTACTATCTGATGGTTTCTTAGAACTTTGTGTTAGTTCTGTTAAAATTCCTGACTGAAAATAAATAAATTCCTAACTGAAAGTCTCTAACAAGCCATTTACCTCAGTAAAACAGTGGGAAATTTTTACCAATTTGAAGAGAAAGTAAGTAATAGGCGAACTTGATAAATAGGCAGAAAAAAATGCTTGAACATCATTCTGTTGTTAAATATCAGTTAAAGTGAGAAATGTGAAGTCCAAAGTGGATGTAATTTCTGGATTATGATGACAAAGAATAAAACTACAAATTCAATAGCCATCCAGACCCAAGAACATAACTAATAATCCTCTTTTTGTAAAGGCTAAAACGCAAGGTGGATAGTATTGCACTCTGTCAAAGATCGAAGTTTACAATCTATAGAGCAATAAATAATAATTCAGACTTGCAAAGCTTTACAGCTGGGATTCTGCTCAACACCACTCCACCATTTAATAAAAGACAACAGAAATGCTGAAGGGTGGAAAGCCATGCCAGTCAACCCCTGAAACTTCACAGTACTGAGGAGGGAGCAGAGCTGTCTGTGGTCAAACCGGGCAGCCGGGGAATTGCTTCTCATTTCTCCTCCATCTTTCTGATGCGGCAGAGGAGAGAGTCCTCTTTCTCTGGGCATTCCGTCCACCTCACCCTCGAGACCCTCTGCTTGTACTCCTGAACAATTCCCAGCAGGGCTCGGATGGAGCCTGCAAATAGGGGGGATTAGGCAGACAAGAGGGTCAAAGCTGAAAATAGGCAGCTCTCCGGGGAGCGTGCTGAGCAGAGCTGCAGCAAAGAGCAGCCTCCATCTGCCCTTACAAGACTTGGTCTACTATTTCAACTCCCCCTGCCCTCCCTTGGGATGACCAGATGCCATTCTTCCTCTAATAGGCAGAGGCTTTCTTAGAAGTCATCTTTACGTGTGTGTGTGTGTGTGTGTGTGTGTGTGTGTGTCTGTGTCTGTGTGTCTGTGTGTGTGTGTGTGTGTGTGTGTGTGTGTCTGTGTCTGTGTGTGTGTCTGTGTGTGTGTGTGTGTGTCTGTGTGTCTGTGTCTGTGTGTATGTGTGTGTGTGTGTGTGTGTGTGTGTTGCTTGCAGGAGCCGTAGCCTCCTAAGCCCGGAGAGAGTCCTGTCTCCCTCTTGTGGTCACCCAGTGTACCTACAGCCAGGTGCAAGTTCTTTTGATTTCCCCAGTGTTTCCAACCTCACTGTCTTAGGCCTAAGGATTATTTAACCCTACCATTTGTTGTCACCATAATAATAGCCACTATAATTCTTGATCAGCAAAAGGGCAGGAAAGGAATAGTCACCAAGCCCTTGAAGCAGTGTGTTATTTGGTACTAGGAGAATCAGTCTCTGCTTCACAGGAGGAAGAATTTTGGATTGCAGAGTTACTCACCCTATGCTTCTCACCCCCAGTACCCTGGTGCTACAACTTCAATCTCTTCTTTCCATCATGAACCCTGGGTCACAAGGTTCCAGCCTTCTTGTCCCCACAGCCGAGGATTGTCTGTATCAGTGATCTGTATTCCCAGGGCACATCCATGACGCTATGTCCTCTCCCGTCTGGTCCAGCAGTCTCCTATTAGCACCAGAGAATTCCGGTCTTCCTTTTTCCTTTATAGAATTTATCTAGCACTCACCTATCTCTGGGGCCAGTGGCCTTCTACTCTCCTGAACAAAGTGTTCTTTGGCAATGAGAGAATGATGTTTCTGCCCTGGAAGATGCAGCTCTGTGACTCACCACCTGAACCCTTGGTGTAGTAAAAAAAAAAAAAAAAAAAAAAAAAAAAAAACACTGCAAAAAGGTGCATGTGGATACATCCTCAGTCAAGGTGTCTGGCTGGCCGGGCCTGGCCTGGTCCTTCATGGGAATAGCAAGTTGGCAAGCTGGACTTCACCTGTCTTGAGCGTTGCTGTCCTGGCATCTTGTGAAGGAAATACCCTGCATCACTCACACAGTACCATGGTGGTACTGTGGGCCACAATGTTCTTTTTTCTTAATAGTTTTCAGGTGGCCATCTAAATCTTTTGATCTGTTTGGGAACCTTTGAAGTACCTGGGCTGCTAGTTTGCAGCCTAGTCTCTGTCTTCTTGAATTTCTGAGTTTTTTTTTTTTTTTGCATGCCTGTTTATATTGAAAGTTCACTTTCTATTATTAAGAATTGTCTATATTAGTTAGATCCATGAACTATCTTTTCTGAAAAGAGGTTTCTTGGTATCAGGCAAAAAGACCAATTACATATTCTGTCTCTGTTCTGGGTTGGTGGGGTTTAAATCTCACTCAAAGATGATGCCTATGTCAACAAAGAAAGGGTTTTTTTTTCCCTTTGGGCCGGAGGTTGAAACAAGGTTTCTCTGTAGCCCTGGCTGGCCTAGAACTCAGTAGACCAGGCTAGCTTCTGATTCAGAGATCCACCTGCTCTGCCCCGCCAGGTGCTGGGATTAAAGCCATGTACCACCATTGCCCAGTTCAATGAAGGAATTTAATGACGTTTTTAGACAGCAAAGTGGACCATTGTGATCCCTGTAGCCTTCCTTTGGTCATTCCTCATGAGCTCTGCTGACTAGAAGGTTGGGAAAGATAAGGACCTGGAGCAACCTGGAAAGTCTCAAGTGACACCAGCTTCCTGGAGTGCCTCTTACTATTAACTAGCTCTGCTTATAAAAGGGAAAAAATCAGGCTCAATTTGTTGCATAAAATGTACCAAAAACAAATAATTTCCTACCCAGAAAGAGTTCAGGGTAGGAACAGATAGAATCCTGTCTGCATTGGCCCTTTAAATCCTACATGTGTTTCTGTAATCATGTAAGAGTGGCAGAAGTCACAGGAGGGATGAGCAATGGGGCAGGCGACTGGGATATGGTTCAACAGAGTTGTAGTCATCTAAAGCAGAGTGCAAGCCCATGAAATTCGTCTGTATGATTCTATTTTTGTGTGTATGATATGTGCATTGTGCCATATGTGTGTGTATATATATATATATATTTGTGTGTGTGTGTGTGTTAACGTTGTGAGTGGATGTGGAGGCCACAGATAAACTTTAGATGTCTTTCCTCAGTCACATTTCACTCTTAACTTCTCTCACTGAGCCTGAAGCTCACCAGTTAGGCTAGGCTGCCCGGCCAGTGAGCTTCAGGCTATTCTTGTCCCTGCCCTCGGCCTCTTCCCTTGGTGTTGGGGTTATTGGTCATCTTCACATCTAGCTCTTCACATGAGTTCTGAGGAGCTGAACTCAGGTCCTCATGTCTATGCAGTAGGGATTTTACCATCTGAGCTAGCTGCCTAGTCCTAAATTGTCTTAGAAGCTGTTTAAATAGCTTGTCTGCAAGCTTAGGTGTGTGTGTGTGTGTGTGTGTGTGTGTGTGTGTGTGTGTGTGTGTGTGTGTGATATTAATGTTGAGAGAAGGCGGGGACTTAGAAAGTCTTTATATAAAATAGAACTCATGGCTCCCTTTCATGCACTTGTCTAGATCCTCACATTTGTCTGCTCTTCCTGGTAGAGAAACCTAAGGCCTATGCTTTGGAGACAGGCCTCCCTGCTCAACTTTGTCCTTTAGAGCTTGCACGGTGATAGATATATGTACAAGGACACTATACACTAAGTATGCTTTTCTCTGGATCTCATAGAAATGTGAGATTCTCACCATTAAAAAGGTCTAAGATTGGTTAAAAAAATCTTTTCTTTGGTTTTTATTTGGAAATGTCACTTAACTCTTCTGCAGTGTCATTTTCTAATAAAGGAACTGGATTGCAAATACAATCCAATGTATCTATAATTTAATAAGCCAGGCCAGAAAGAGCTGGGTACCTCCCCCTCCCCCCGAATAACTACAATGTAAAAAGACATAGAAATTTCTGTCTTTTTATCAGCTCATGAGTAGGTGGCTCAGAGACATTTTTCTTTACCCCTAGAGATTCATTTCACTAAAATAAAACAGTGGTTTAAATTGAGGGATGGAATTAAGAGTTTTTCATGGTGTCTGGGACAAGTTTGTTGTAATGGAAATATGACTGTCTGGTAGTAAGGAAAGATAATTGAACGGTGCAGTGGGGTACATTTTTAGGAGAAAAACAACAACAGGTAAACCTGAAAATAATTAAAAACAAAACACTATACATAGTCCCATTTATGAAAGAAGGGGTAAGGAGCTGGATAGAATCAAGCTGTTTCCTCCTAACTTCCTGTCTTAATCCATTTAGATGGCTATAGGAAGACAGCATAGGCTGGGGTTTTGCTTACTTTCCAGGTTCTGGAGGCTGAGAAGTTATAGATCAGGGTGCTGACATATTCACTGTCTGAAAAGGACCCTCTTCCTCATAGAGATTTCTCTTTCTTGCAAGCTCACATGATGGAATAGGTGAAGGATCCTCTTTCTCCCCTTTTATAAGAGTACTAATTGCATTCATAAGGGTTCCCTCCACAAAATCACCTACACAAAGCCTCATTTTTAATACCATTATCTAGACTGGACTTGGGTTGGACTTCATATTCATTTAACATATGAATTTGGGAGGCACATAAACTCTAAATCTATAATACACATGTAACTGAATTAGTAATATGGTATATATAGAGAGATGAGGAGGATTCTAACTACTCTCTGTCTGTGTGTGTGTGTGTGTGTCCTACCTTTTCACAAGAGCTGTGAACTCTTGAGAAACAAAATATACCTCAGACCTTCTCTATGTTAGTCTCTAGCATAGCAATCTTACTTATACAAGGAACATGGTAGGTGTCTGTAGGTTGAATCTATGGATGGGAGTCTGGTTAGCTGTTGAAATTCTTCTTCTTCAAGGAGTTTGCTCACTGCATAAACATCACTACCGTCACTGCATCTCTGGACTACAGAGATTGGAGGTGACTGAGTGGGTTCTATCATCCTTCCTGTGGTGCCAAATGCATTATTGATTAGTAAGGGAATTGACTAGCATAAGTGGCCACGGGAATGTTCTTCTTCTGTTTTCTTTGTGTCATTTTAGCAGAAGTGAGACAGTTTCCAAGCTTCCTCAGAGCTGCATGATAAATAGTTGCAGGGTAAATTAATGTGCTTTTATAGATGAGTCCAAAACAAGAGGCCAGGCTTGGCCACCCTGATTGTTGCTTCCCTTGGTTCACCCTCCTGGCAGAAGCTGCCTTGTTCATGGTTTGGTCTCAGCTCCTCCCTTTCTTGCCTGTAGCTGTTGGTGAGTCATGGCAACCTTACTGACACTCCACTTCCAGTTGTGAAGGAGAGAGATTGCCACCACATCATGTCCTCTAGCTCCCAGAAACAAAGCTGTTTCTAGAGCCCTTGGTGGCAAGGGGCTCCTCGCCTGCTGACTTCCCCCTCTCCTCTGTTAGATTTCCTGCTGAGGTAAGTAATGTGGAGCGGGTTTCCATGCTTTTCTTCAGCTTTCGCTTCCTTTTGTATACGTCTGGCATGTAAATATGGTGAAGAAATACTATAATTATAACCCTCTTTGACAGCTCTGTAATCTAATTGTAATTCACTCTGAGCATCTTTTAAAGACAATGCTGTGTATTGAGGAAGAAGCAGCTGTTCCAGTCTCATCTGCTAAGCTGACAAGAATGGGTTGGAAGCAGCCCCAGCGACTATAGGAACTTCCAAACCATTCTGAGTGTGTATGTGGGCATGTGAGTGTGAGTAGAGTGTACACACCCATGTGTGTCTACTTTCTATATTCTAGCTTTGGTAAAAAGAGTATTTGAAGAGAACTGTCATTTAAATTGTTTTTTACGTTAAATGAATGAGCTCTTTAGATGTGCTTTCTGCAGTAAGCAAGGCCGTTTTTCTTTTATCAGAAGTGCCGTCCCTTTTAACCAGAAGTGGGTCCTTGGCAGTGCTGGCTACAGGCTGTCAGAGACTCAGTGCTCATTGTCTGAGTTCCCTGGGGGGTTAGAACACACTGGGCAATAGAAATCAGTTGTCTCTCAAGTCCGAGGCCAGAGGTGGAAATCAAGCTGCCTGCAGCCTTGATTCCCTCTGAGTTCTCTGAGAAAGACCCAGAGACTCACTTCAGCCTCCTCCCTGGCTTCCGGCAGCAGCAGGTGCTCCTTTGCTTGTTCATGATGCTCCTCTGAGGCGCACACCTTCTCGATTAGTGTCTGAGTCCAAATTTCCTCTTTTTACAAGGACATCAGTTAGGTTACAGCCTACCAGAATGACCACATTTTAGGTTGATAACTGTTAGATTGACCCTATCTCCATATAAAGTCACAGTCAAAGAGTCTAAATGTACAGAGTCTAACACATCTTTTTGCTGGGATCCAAGGAGACTCAAGTCAACCCATGACTGGTGTGTATTTCAATATGCAAAATTTTTTTTCTGATAATAGCCAAAAATAATTTGTGTCCTACAAAGCTTTGGGATAAAAATGCAAGCAGAACCTTGTAAGAACATTTCATAATGGTATCATTCATTTATTTTGGGCTAAACAGAGAACAATAAATCTGCCATCACTGCTGATATTTGGCCAAGCAGTGGAGCCTGCCCTACCTTTTAACCTTGATTGCCCTGAACACATTGTCCTGGATATGAGACAATAGGAAAGGATCAATGGTGGGTCACTTCAGAACCTTCTGGGTGGCAGGCAGGTGAATTTACCTGAGGCTGATTAACAGAGATTTTCCCACCATCTTTGCATCCTGTTGCAAGAGGGAAGTTGAAGATGAATCAAGAAATTCTCCTGGATTCCGAAAACTCCTGCATTTGAGGACTCTGGGGATCAGACCACCCAATATTAAGGGGGAAGCAAGTATCAGGAAAGAAGTGGCATCTGGATGTGGTGGGAGTAGCAATGAGCCAGATTTTAGGGAAACAGGCTTTGGCCAAGGTTCTTTGGTTAACTAATGTAATAACAGACAAGTATACTCATATTTCTATTTGTTGTATAGTGTATCTGTAATGAGAAGTTTCTGGCTCTGCCTAGCCCCAAGGTCCAGAACCACAGTCCCAAATAATCACACAAAGTATTGTATTAATTATGAGCTGTTTGTTCTATGACTCAGAATTATTATTTGCTAACTCTTACTCTTAAACTAACCCATGATTCTTATCTTTTTTAGACACATGGTTTGATGTCTTTTTTCAGAACAGCATTCTCATCCTGCTTCCTCGATGTCTCACTGTTCTCTCTTCTCTGCTCTTCCACTTCTCAGAATTCTCCTAGTCTGCTGCCTTGCCTCTACTTCCTGTCTAGCTACTTGACCAATCAGCATTTTATTAAACCAATAGGAGTGACAAATATTTAGTGTACAAAACATAATCCCACAACAGGTATTGAGCTCAGATATGTTGAGCCTACAGTCCTGCAATGTCAGGGTTGCCCAGTAGGTAAGAAAGTGGCAGATAGTAGTTCATTAGAAGATGGGTGTTCAATTGTAAAAAGTTATGAAAGGCATTGGGTAAGGGTCAGTCTAACCTGTGAATCCATGAATGACCCCTCGCACACTGATAGTACTGCTTTAGGCAAGTCATATAAGGAACTGATTGATGATATGTGTTGAATGAAATACAAGAGGACAGGAGGAGATTGTATGTGAGTTAAAGAGGGGAAAAAAGTGGAGGGAGGGGTTAAATGCAACCTACAACCTCCCTTTAGGCATACAGGCAAGATGCTGGACTGGAGGCTAATTACACAGTTCCTGCTGTCTAGACTTTTATCACCAGCTGTAAATGTGTCATTTCCACTCAGTAAATGTCTTTCTACAGACAGATAAGTTCCCATACATTTAGTTTCTTCCTCACTCACATGCCAAGAACAATTGAGAAGGTTCAAGTTCTTTGCTTCCTGAGAGAGGAACATAGCAATTTAGCTAAGAAGACACAGTTTCAAGACTATACTATTGTGGCCAAGTCCTGGTTCTCCAGAGCCTAGCTTCATGGTGAAACAGTCAGTAGGGTTTAGGTGGTACACACACCAAAGGGAAATCATTTTTACTTGATGGAGTCAGAAAGCCTGATGATCCATGTTGGAAGAAGGAGACAAGCCTCATGGTAGCTCTTGGTGTGGAGTGTAAATAATGCAAGATGTTAATTTCAAAGACCATCTAAGATGAAGAAAAGTCAATAAATTTTTTTCTCTGAACTGCACACCCCCCCCCATCTTGGCTTTTGCTATTCATTTTGAAATCCTATTCTTTGAACACAATCCTTAGGGAAGGAGCTGGATTGGTTCTAAGGTATGATTATTTGTTTATTATACACTGACAATCAAATAGAGTATAGTGTTATGCCATATACTCCATCAATGTTTTGAAGAAATTGGTTGTACAGAACAATTATTTATTACACACTGACAATTAAATAGGAGTGTGGTGCTGTGCCATGTACTATATTAAAGTTTTGGCGGAAAGAAAGGCCCCCAGTCAGGCAGAAGTGGGAATGGGCTATGCTAGGAATAATGGCTCTTAGAAGCAGGCTTCTAAAAGGACATATAACACTTCAGCTGCTCCTTGAAGGACAAATAGAAAACAAAAACAAAGGACTGAAAAGAAATTCCAGGAAAAGGGATAGCTTTGGACAAAGAGGAAAGTGTTTTGTGTCTTCAAAACTCTATCTTGCATGACTGGGTGTAGGATTTTTACTGAGAGTGGTATGCAAGATCTCTGGAAGGCCACAGATTAGAGATAATTTATGAAAGAGACTGAATGTTGTGCCATGAGGTTGGGAGTTGAACTTGATCTTGTAGGTGAGAGCAGACACTGAATGGCTTTTGAAATGATCAAACTTTCTTTTTTAAATGCTGGACAAACCCCATCTGTAGCCATATGGGGTCTGACTGGGAGGAAACAAGGTTGTAGTTAGGAAAATACAGATTGCAGGGGTGAGGGAGCTGTAGGGTTCCAGGGAAAGATAACAAGAACAGCATTCTGAACACATATTTTTATGAGGAGGGAAAAATGTCATTCATATTTTCTTATAAATTAATTTTAGAATCTTTAGAAATGTTTACATAAAGCTAAAAACAGGGTTACCTTGGTGAGGAGAAAAATTGTCCTGAGATATGTGGCTTTTAGTGAACACCTAGACTGAGAGGTCTACCCAGAAGTCCACATGTCTGTTCTCTGTCTCTTTTCCTTTTCATTTTTTCTGAATGAAACCATTCAGGAAAAAAAGTGGTTCTGTTGGGCTACCAACAGCCTGGATTTTGCTGTTTGTCCCTCTGAGTGGTGACTTACATGTTCCTCTGCCATCTGTACTTTCTGTAAATTGGTAATTCCTGAGGTACTCTTAGATTTAGATTTTTTTTAAAAAAGACTGATTCATTAGGGGGTGTTCTTCTATCAGGGACAAGTAATGCTAGGTAGGTTGCCTTGTGTGCTTTTGCATGCATACATACGTGCATGCATGTGTGCGTGTGTGTGTGTGTGTGTGCGTGCATGTGTGTGTGTGTGTACGTACGTGTGCATGTGTGTGTGTCCTCCAGCTGTCCCACCATTTATTGATGAATAACTTTCTCTGATGATTAAAGATGCCATTTTTTTATCACATACTCACTTACCAATGTATTCAGTCTATATTCTGGGCTTTCTGTCCTGTTCCGTTGATCTGCCCATTTGTGTAACTCTTCATATTATTTTAATTATCTGAGTCTATAAAACATCCTACTTTCTAATAGGATGGTTTCACTTACTCCTTTTAAGAACATTCTTCATTATTATAATTATTGTTATTATTAGGTTGTACTTCTATCTTAAGACGAATGCAATAGTTTTCAAAATTTTTTATCAAAGATTAGGCATTTGATAGTTGGTTTCTTTAGTGATTTACCTATGTTGGTTTTGAACTTGGATTCAAGCAGCCCACAGACCTCAACCTTCTGAGTGCTGAGATTATAGGCACATCCCACCACTGTCCATCTAAAGTTTTCTTCATATTACTGCTAAACTGTTTTATGGTGTTGGGTGTCATGGCACTTGAGGTCTTTTCTCCCATGATATTCTTCTGCCTGTTGTCTATGGAAGCCATCAGTTCACATTCCGTCAGACACACTAACTTCTCTGTTGTGCTAGTGTTTCAGTTGACCCATTGGGGTTTCTACGTATCATCAGCAAATACTGATGGCAACATCCTCTTACACATCTAATTTATTTTTAGTTGTATTAACTAAGCCTTTTACTAATCCTGATTGTAACCTATTTTCCAGTTGTAGGTAGCAGTTGACTAAGATCACCTTGAGTTTAAACCCAGGTCATGTAGCACTTTGCTTCTCCTTTGCTATGGGTTGAGACGAGCTGTCCTCATTTGGTATCAGATCATGTAGAGGTTGGGTGTCAGAGCTTTCAAGTTCTAGGCCACCCCTTCGCTCTTCTAAGGTTCTTCGTGTTATTGTTTTTGTTATATTATTTCTGGAATCAGGGTCTTGCTCAGTGACCTAGATTGTCCTTGAACTCATGGCAATCTTTCTGCCCTAGTCTTCCATATGCTGGGATTAGCCATGAGCCACCTACCTAGTTCATATTCTTATTCCTGTGAGGACATTAAATATACAGCTTTTCATTTGTGATTGCCTCTCAGCATGAGTAATGTCTGGAATGCAGGCACCTTAACTGAATATTTTTCTTCTATTATTTCTTCATCTCCAGCATCTCCCTTCCCACACTGTTGAAATGAGGTCTTGATGTATTGCTTAGGCTGGTCTTCACCTCCTGGTTCAAGTTATTTTCTCACCTCGGACTCCTGAGTCCTGGCCACCATGTCCCAGTAGCATCTGTCTTTTATTTGATTCCCTCATCTTCTATTTCTTCTTCAATTCCCCCTTTTACTGTGCATCTATGATTTTGAGTGTCAAGACAATTCTTACAAAAAAAAAGCATAAGTCTTATACTTGGCTAGATAAAAAATATTCGGGATTTTCTTTAGTGCAACATTGGGATACTGAGGCAGGAATGGCCGGTTAGTGGAGGAAGGGCAGCATGTCAAGTTAGCCTGACATCGGGTACCTGTTGGGGGAATGCATCATGATCAGAACATTCATAGTTATGAAATGTTCTCATAAAATGTACTGAGCCAAACAAGGATGGCTCCATCTTCAGATGAGATTTGCCTTCTGAAGCTACATCTTTAAACTGGTCCTAATAGCCAGATCCTGACTGCAGGAGGCCGTGTCTGACTACTTGTAAGCTCCTCCCTTGTCCATTTGACGAGTGTTCTGCATCATCAGAAAATGAAGGGTGTGCATGAGTTGATGAGCCCTGCAGATGAAATATTGGGCTTTGTGAGATAGTATTAAGAGAACAATGTGTCCACATGTGAAGCTTCAAGGCTGAGCCTTCTTATTCACATGTAATCACAATGAGTTAGAATCTTATTTTTAAAGGGAAGAAACTCATCCAACAAGATGACCCAATTGAGTTCACTTCCTTGAATCCATCATGGAAGGAGAAAAACCAACTGTCCAAAGTTGTACGCTGACCTTCACATGCACATTTGTGGCGTGTGCATGCTCATGTGTGTGCATGCACACAATCACACATGTGCATACACATAAACACAAATAAAATAAAAAGTGGAAGCCATTGTTAATGGTGGATGATTGTTGATTAGCTGAAACTAACACTAGAGCTGGTCCTACAGAAGTGTATTGTGGGTATTTGATGATTGGTGAATTAAATTAAATCAAGCCAGCCAGTTAGATGCACATTTGAGGGGAATTTCGGGGTTTGGATGTGAGCTTGGTTGATGTAGATCTTTTTATTCCTGGTATCCTGCTTCATAATGGCTCCTCAGAATGAGAGAAGAGAAACACAGATATAAGAAACTGTACTCTTGGCTTTTTTGTGTTTGTTCAATTAGGCTTTGTTCCTTAATGGCCTTGGAAGGCTATGGTACACTACATCTTATTATGATGATTTTGAGTCAGCAAAATACTGAGACTTTTCTCTATATTCTGTGGTAAAGAGTTAGAGCATTCCATTAAATGTCGTTCCTAATTTGAGTGGTTATACTAGTGAGACTTTTGTGTCTGGGAACAATTAACCTGAGAGAAATATTTTTTAAAAAAAGAAAGATTTATTTTAGCTTGCAATTCCAGTGGTTCCCACCCAGCTTTGGCTGGATCTGTTGCTTGGGGCTGACATAAAACAGCATCCTGGCAGACATGCTATGATAAGGCAGAGTATATATTTACTTTTTTTCTTTCTCCTTGTTTTTATTTTGTCTTATTTTTTAAACAATATGTTTATTCTATAAAAATTCCATACAATGAATTTCAAACATAATCATCCCCCCCCAATTCCTGCCATAATCACCCTCTCATCTCTTTCTACCCAACTTTGAGTTATCATTGTCTTATTTTTTCTCCATCAAGTCCAGTGTGGGTTGCTCAGCTAGCCTTGGGAGTCAGGCCTATCCTGGCATGTGATGTGCCTACCAGGGATCATATCACTAAAGAAAACTGACTCTCCCTCTCACAGAAGCTACCAAATGCCAATAGTTCCTCAGCCTTAACAGGATTCCATGCTGACCCTCCCCACTCTCTTTGGGATTTTTGTCTCCCTTGAGCTCATGCTGTTCTTGCACATGTTATCACAATTGTGATTTCATGTGTGCAGCTGACCTGTTGCATCTAAGAAACAGTTTCCTGGGTGTTACTCAGCTTTTATAATTCATTCCTCTTCCTCATAGATCCCTGAGCCTTAGGGGTGGAATATGTATATCCCATTTAGGGCCCACTCTCCATGTACATGTTTATACATCTGTATGTGTATGCATATGGAGGCCTAAGGTTGACACCAGCCATTGTCCCCCATCTCTCTTTTATCATTGTTATTTCTGAGTCAGGGTCTCTCCTTCAAAATCAAAACCAGCTCATATGGCTAGTATTGCTAGCAAGCTTACTCTGGGGACTAGAATTATAGGCAAGTGGCTTTCCCCTCCCCACATCCCCCCCCAGCACTTACATGGGTTATCAGATCTGAACTCAGGTGCTAGCAATTATGAATCAAGGACTTCAGCCATTGTATCAACCCCCAGACCCTGTTGCCAACATTTGAATGAATAGCCAAACTCTCATATATACTCAAGGATGGAGAAGGATGGAGTGCCCACTCTGAGGCTGTAGAATTATCTAGAAGACAATGGGAGTCATTTGTGTCTGAACTGCCATAGAAGAGTCATAGACAAAACTTCCCTAGTTCAGGGCTTCTGTCTGAGCCTTCCTTCATATTAACTGTGTGATATGAAGTCAACAGCCAACATCTGCTTGCTGAAGATTCCTTTCTGTCAAATGGCAAAGCACAAGTCATGAACATGTCCTAAGGGTAAAACAAGAAGACACATAAACATGACTAAGAGTCCCAGCTAAGGTCTCTACAGAGCTGGCGAATGGCCATGTCAGTCTGGTGGTAGGGAAGACTGCTTAGAGGTATGGGCGAAGCTAAGGGTTTAGGATAGACCAGCCAAGGAAGCTTGCTTCATTTATCATTCGAATGTTTGCTTTAGATGTCACATACCAGAACTTGTTGGAAGTGTCTAGATGAGGAAAGCTCTCTGCCCATGGATGGAAGCTATGCTGCTACAAAGGGTCTGGAGAAAGCTATCTGGGACCTTTGACATTTGTCTTCCTGTGAGGAACAGAGCTCATTTATGACAGTCTGCCATACAAAGACTCAGAAAAAGACACCGCCTATGAAGAAGGGCACCCACAAGACACCAATTTTTTGGGTACCTCAATCTTGAATCATAAAGTACAAACCTCAGTAAACACAATTACATGTTAAGATATGTGATGCAGTCTCTGACCCTGTAAGAACTATATTTACATTATTCAGGCATTACCCAGTTCATAGATATTTTGTTGTAGTCACCTGAATGAACTGAGAACGGTGTGCATGAGTGACAATATTCCAGTCCTATACCATATGTGGATTGCTAATTGAGAATACCTCAAACATAATGAAAACCTACAATAAGGCAACCCAGTACATACATCATGGTGTACATCAGGTGATGCAAATGCCATCTCATGATCACATTATGGGCACCAATAAGTACCACAGAGGACTGTGTGAATACAGCAAAGAGGATCTTTTTATAGACTCAGGGATAAAATATGTGCCAGGCCCATAGGCTCACTTCATCCTCCCTGGATGCTCTGGTTCCCTCTGGACACCTCACTCCATCTCTCAGCCTGTAGTGCCTTTAGCATGATGGGAAACAACTGAGACATGACTGCCTAGCAATAAAAACACCTTCCTTGTGTTTGTCTGCGAACCACAGACCAACCGCTTACTATTTCTCCACGTCTTTTATCTTCCCTTTAAGGCTTAAAATAGTACACCTTTCCCCCACCCATCTGCCCACCTCATTAAATGCTCTGGGTTGAAGCTTTAAGTGCAGATTTTCTTCCTGTTTGAAGTTCATTAGGTAGCCCACTGGCTTGGTTTATGCATTTTCATCGTCTTTTTGCTACTTGGCTTCTGCTAAGGAGGATTGAGTATGGAGACAGAAATGGCCCTTAGCATCTTCTCTAAAAAGCATTTTGTGGCTTATTCTGTATGTAACTGGATGGAAATCTGCCTTTTTCCAGGCAAATTACAAGTATGTATCAGTTGATATACTGAGCACTGCTGGCCTGCACGGGGACACAATGATGCAAAAGTTTGTTTGTGTAATGGAAGAGCTACTTGAAAAGTCTGTCTGAAAGGCGGTGGAGTGTTAGAAATGATATATAGCTTGCTTGCTTTCTTTTTTACTTGCCTCTGCCTCCTGAGAGCTGGGATTAAAGGTGTGCATCACCATACCCAGACTTCAAACAACAATTCTTAGATACTTGCCACTGAGGATCTCTCCCAGAGGCTAAGCTCAGCCTCTCATATACTTTCAAATAGAGATGTGTAAGATGGGTGGTATTTGAAAATTAGAAAAAGCATCGGCAGCTTTTCCACTTCTGACTTCATGTGTCTTTGTGTGAATGTTGCTAGGATACAACATTCTGCGTTAGTCAATGAGCATCCACCAAATTCCTAGCAGACCAGAGACTGTCTTGGTGTGTGGACGGACATGAGGGCTACCATCATCTCTGTGTCTTGTGCATTCATAAAGAAATGACTGAGAAATTTAGTCAATCGTCTTGGAAAGTAGTAAAGAAGAAAAGGGGGGAAATTGCTGATTCCACAGACAGCAACTCTTCAACTTTTGGTGTCTTTTCTATGTCATTATCTGTCAAGATATTTTAACCTTACATATTCCATAAGTAGAACCATGGTAGTTCCCCAGCTTCTGATTAACTTCTTAGTTTTCTGTTTCACATTGGTGTTGGAGCAGACATACACAGCTTGCTTCATTTTTTTTCTCAAAACCAAACTTAACTAACCATGCAAGGCATCCAGGACTTTATTATAAAATCACAGGCTAATGTATGTGAACACTTTCAAGGGGGCCAGGCTCAGCTATGATATTAGCTGTCAGATGTTCTTTCAACCTGAGTAATTTTCAACTGGTGATAAATCTTTTAGAAAATAGGTCATATCAGTCAAGGAGTATCTTTTCTATAAGTATAAATATACAGACACAGCACAGAGTGGTTGATTGATTGATAGTCTGGCTTTTTATTTAACGTAGCAGCATGAATATCTTCCTGAATGCTGCGGGGCTGGGGCAGTAGCTATCACCCAATAATATATAACCAACATATAGCACAGCATCTGGCCAATAGTAGTTGTTTGTAAAATGAATGCAAATATAAAATATTCTGTTTCACATACTGAGTGAAAAATGGAGGATCCCTATAGAAAATATCCATGCTGACAAGTTAAATAAAAAGTTATAATAGGTTAGAATCATGGAGGAAATGAAAACCAAGCCCACTGTCTAAACAGCAGGGATGTGTAACCCTCCTCAGTCCTTCCCTTATTCCTGTAACTGGTTCCCTGCCTTTCATTATGCAACCTCTAATGTTCCACTATCACTAAATATGAGCTTATATATTTTAGAATTACATATGTTGAAATTATATGTCTTAAAAATCAGCTGTTCTCTCTTGCATACATCTTAAACTCATGCAGTTATTTTGAATACCTCAGAGTGACCGATGCCTTTGCATATACAATAGTGAAAAGTCCTTTTATTGCCATGTATTGTTCCATTAATTTAAACATATTAGTTTATGAAGTTATTGATGGACTTTGGAGTTTTCGAAGGTGTTGCAAACATTCTTATATGAGTCATTCCCCTTGGGTGTGTTTTCATTTCTCTAGAGTAAATACCTAGGAGTGAAATGGCTGCATCACATGGTAGAACAGATGGATGTCTGACTTTTTAAGTAACTACCAGAGTGTTTTCTGAAGTTGCATTCTTAAAGCAGTATATGAATTTCTCCTCATCCACACTTTTGTCGCCGCTTAACATGTGGAGTCTTCGTCTATGTATGTGTTTTAATAATGTGTTCGCTCAAAATTTTTCCCACTTTTAGTTGGGTTATTTACTTTTTTAATTTAAGACTTTGAAATATATTTTGGCTACAAATCAGTTAGTTTTAGGAATTTCAAATATGTTCCCCTAATTTGTGATTCATAATTTCATTCTATTACTATTGTCTCTCTGTGTGTATGTGTATGCACACACATGTTCCTATGTGTGCACATGTATGTCTCAGGTGTGTGTGCAGGTTAGGGTTAGGGTACATGTCTTGGGGCCTATGAGCAACAAGTGTCTCCATCAATTATTCTTCACTTATTTTTTGAGACAAGATCTTTCACTGACCCTGGCGCTCAGTAATTTGTTAAGGCTGGCCAGGGAACCCCACAGAACTTCCTGTCTCAGCCTTCAGCACTGGGATTACAGGTTGGGCTGCTGCTTTTTACATGGGTTATAGGGACTGAACTCAGGGCCTTGGACTTGTACAACAAGCATTTTACTGACTGAGCTGTCTCCTACACCCCTCTCAGCATCGCCTTTTGAGGAAGGGTCTTAATTCTTGATTGAATCCAACAGTTTGTCCATTAATGCCATATCCTTTAAGGGTAGTGTCTAAGTCCTCCTAAGTTTCACATGAGTATTTACATTATTTTCATCTCTCTCCCGCCTCATGTACCTCCCTCCACCCCTCTCAAGTTCATAACCTTGTAATTATTACTTATATATGTGAATGTATATGTGTACATATATACATACCTTCTGAACTCAGTGTAGACCGCATGTACACTGGGATTTTCCACTTGGAATTGGGCTTGTCGTGGGTGTTTGTTCCTGAAGAAAACTCATTCTTCCTCTCTCAGAGGTCATCAGCTGTCTAAGGTTCGTCATCTAGGGGTGGGGCCTAGTCAATATTATCCTGTTGACTAGCGTTGTTTTTATGCAGCTCTTGTTTGGGCAACCATACTGTTTAAATTTCATGGTTGGAAATTTCCTGTGATTTCCAGAAGACTGTCTCACAGCAAGAGTCCTCATCCTTGGACCTTATGTCTTTCTACCCCTTCTTCTGTGGCGTTCTCTGAGCCTTGGGTGTAGGGCAGGGGTTAGATGTTGTAGATGTACTAAGTAGACATTCTTTAGTCACTAATTCCCTTCATTTTGACCAGTCATGGGTCTCAGTGGTACCTATTTGCTAAAAAAAAGAAAGAATGAAAAAAATCTTCTTTGAGAGCTGTACTTATAGTACCTGCAATTTTATAGTATACAACTCATTTTTTTTTTCAGTATGTGTCATGCAACAGTCGCCATGGTTTAATTTTAGAATTTCTGTCTCCACCCACCTCAAACAAACTGGTGCCCCCTAGAGATCTTCTCTAGCTCTTCTCCCCTTGGCCTCTGGTAATCATGATTTCTGTCTTTCTAGTTTTGCCTTTTCAGTAATACTGCATAAATCAAATCATAGCACATGTGGCCCTCTATGACTAGCTTCTTTTGTATACTTGGCATGCTGGGGATCAAACCTAAGTGGTCATGTATAGTAACCACGTTCTCTTCTGCTGAACTATATCCCCGGTCCTAGTGTGTGATCTTTGAGGTTCATCCATGTTGCATAATGAATAAGTGTTTCAATTCTGTTTGTGACTGAACAATTGTCCACCCTTTCACTCTATACCACATTTCTTTTATTCAGTTATCAGTTAATAGACATTTAGGTTGTTACTGTTATCAATAATGCTACCATTAGCATGTGTGCACACATTGTCATGAATCATCCATCAATTCAACTCTGGTACAATTAAAAAAAATGTGTTGCAAAAAGGGGGAAATATGGGTCAGGCATGATGGGACATATAATCTCCTAACTCCAAAGCAGAAGCAGGTGGATCTCTGTGAGTTCAAGGTCAGCTTGGTTTACAATAGAGAGTTCCAGGCCAACCAGAGCTGCTTAATTAAGTGAGGCCATAATGGCTCAAAAAGAGAGCCAGAGAGGTCAGAAAAGGATGGAGAGGGATGGAGAGAGAGAAAAGAAGGTCTGGGGGATAGCGAAGATTTAGCAGCATGGAGAGGCATGGAGAAGGTGTGACTAGGATTCAACAGTGTGTAGGAAGAGAGCTGACTACGTCTATAGCCACAATCACACCAGAAACTGGGAAGTGGTGGAGATGTTGATCTGTTTGCTCTCATGTAACATAATTATAGAATGATGTGTGATGTGAGTTCCAGTGGAAGTGTTTCAGTAGACAGCTAGAGTGTAGATGGGAAATTAATGCTGAAAATATTCACTTAGCAGTTAGAATCTTGTTCTTGTTGAACCCACGGGAACTCTCTAAACTTCTCTCAGGCATGATGCCCTTTACTCTGTCTTCCACTCTGATTCACAGAGCGGAGCACTGTTGCATTTTAGGGCAGGATTTCAGTACATCATTAGTATGCGCGTGTTATGATAGGATGGACTGCACACCGTATATTTAAAAGAAATGAAATGCCTTTCCCTGTTTTCATATAGATAAAATAGATTGTCCTACAAGAGGTAAAGTCGGGGAGGGGAAACTATAAAAGCACCTGTTTCCTCATATCTGACCAAGTGTCATAAAGCAATAAATGGAGGGGCATTTATCAAGTCAGCATGTCCATCAGGGAAAGATAAGGCGTTTAAGCTGGAGATGCCTGAGTTTGCATAAACCACTTACAGATTCTGTTTAGAAATAGTGAAATACTATAGAACTTTGTAACTTTCATTTTGTGAGATATCTATGGAAAGATTACTATCAAAGTTACTCATTTCCCAGGACAAACAGGAGCAAAGAGCGGAATTAGCATAGTCTGTGATGTTACCGGCTCATTAAGCTCCAGCTCACGTCTTATCAGTAGGGCTGAGCTAGTTGAGAAATGGAATTGCTCCCTCTGAATGGAGGCATCAGACAAATGACCTTTCTAGATCACACAAGTATACAGTCTCCTTGGACAGAAACTGCAAAGTACTGATTGAAGGTCACATGCTCAGATTCCAGCCACACCCACAAATGCTAATAGTTATTAGCAGCACATCTAACTTTTAAAGGAAAGGTCTAAACAGCTGCAAAAGAAAATAAATAAATAAATTTGACCAGATGTAATTTAAAGTTTGGGGGCTATAAAATATGGTACAAGTTAGAACGTAAACAGAAAAGGAACTGGCATCGTAGGACAGATGTTTCTGTCCTAAATACATAAAAAGCATGTAACATCGAGACCACATCCATCAGAGAGGAAGAGACACAGTGTGGTTTTGATGGAGATTTGGGGAAATCACAAAGTTTGGAAGATGAATTGCTGTGACCCCTCTTGGAAACATGGAGGAAAGCTGCTCATCTTATGCTAACCAGGAAACAGGGAGACAGGAAATCCCAAGGATACTCCACAAACATGCCCCGCCCCCCACCTTTTCCTGCCCCATCTGTTTCCCACCAGGCCCCACCTCTGAATAGCCCATTCAGTATGAATTCACCAATGGAATCATCGATCGAAGTCAGTGCCCTGTGACCCAGCCACTCCTCAACAGTGCCACCAGCTGGGGACCAAGCCTTCAACATGGGAGTATTTGTTTTGGGGGGGATGGGAGGGGCTCTATCCAAACCACAACAATGTACCTACAATGAGTTCTGCCCTTATAGAGTGTTTCTTTTGCCTATAGATATTAAAGAGTCACTGAAATAAGTACAGTAGTGGTATCGTGAATGAAAAGTTCAGGGTAAAAGATACTAACTAAATAGTAACTATCTAACTGTCTGGGAAGAAGCAGTATTTCACCAAACATGGTGAGTGGAAGGCATCCAGGCAGGGGTCAGAGGAAAGGGTTACAATGAGAAGGAGGCAAAGACCCAAAGAAAGGCATGTTTGAAAAACTGAAAGGGAACTACTGTGGCTCATTGCCAGATGGGGCTACAAGGCTGCCAAGGGCAGAGCAGCTGAGCTGATCCTCGAGATTATAGGCCTTATCTAAGTTACCTCGGTAAAAGTCCTCTGGGTTTTATGGGGAGAAAGAACTGGAGGGAATTATAAAGTGGATTCCAAAGGGAAGGATGAGACAAGGGATGATGGGCGGACAAAGATGATTTAAAAAATGTATTTTAAGGTAGGAGTGCAGGACTTAGGTTCCACTCCACAGCACTGTCTTTGATTCATTTTGTACTACAAGGTGAGGGAGAAATAAGCCTGTCTTGTTAGTGTTGTAAGGGAAGACAGGGATCTTTTCTCAACCTTTTTTCAGTTCACAGCTGAGGATCCTGTAACAACAAGTAGATTTCATACAAACTCGGCGTAAGGTTTTTGTTGGATGAGTGCATTTATAAGGAAGCAAAGACCCAAAAGCACAGGAAAAGCATGTTTCTGTGACAACAGACGTGGAAGTTCATGGTCTCTTGACAGAACACAAAAGAACTTGATGCTTCTCCCTGTCTCTGGACCTTTAGTGCTAAGGATGTTCATCTCCTCTGGCTAAAGGGTCTGCACCTCTCAAAGGGGTGGGGTCTTCAGAGGAACAAGGTCAAGGGGCAGGTGAAAACAACTGTCCATGGCCTGCTGGTTTCTCACTAACCAAGATGCCATATTTTGGGGTTGCACATCCTGAACCCCGCGGTATCCTAGGCTGATTCCTCCTTGGTGAGATGACTTCACTATGGGTGTCTAGGCAAGGGCTTCTGTCCATGCACAGTCAAGTTTCTAACTGGTGCTCCAGCCCAGTGGCTTTCAACCTTCCTAATGCTGCGACCCTTTATGTTGTGATAACCCCGCCACCATAAAGTTATTTTTGTTGCTACTTCATAACTGTAGTGGATCATAATGTAAATGTCAGATATGCAGGATATCTGATGTGCAACCCGCATGAAAGGGTCACTCAACCCCAAAGGAGTCGAAACTGATAGGTTGACTGCTGAGGTCTTCTGAACTTGTAGCCCAATTACTTCAGCTTCTTATCTTTCCTGAGGTGGGGGGAGGGCGGCAGCGGGCGGGGTGGCACAATGAAGAAGTGAGACTCATTAACAACTCAGAGTTGAGTGAGGTTGCAGCAGGGTAGAGAGAAACCAGAAAGATATCAACAGTCTTCTGCTGTGCAGAGAGACCTTATATTCCCTACTGGTTTTTAAAACTCCATATTTTCTATGCTGTGAGCTTTTGAGAAATTCTTTGTGAGAAAAGTTGCCTTGTATGAGCTTTTAAAAAAAAAAAGAACCATCTTCAGCCTAGATCCATATTTTATTAAATGAATGCAAGTTCTATGAAAATGTGCCAGAACCCATGATGTAGAGGTGATGTAGTGAAAAGACATCATCCCACATGTTTTTGTGATATGGATGTCATGCTTGATTTACAGATGTGCAAATGGACCTTTGTTATAAAATGCTACCGCCTGCTCCATTTTTGTCCAAGAATGACCAAGAAGAGATATCCAAACTTCCATTTTTCTCATGTTTAACTGAAATGAGCAATGACTTAATGGTTTTCTAAATGCATTTAAGCAACACTAGACCTAAAGGAAATTGGGATCATCTTTGCACCCCCAAAAAAGTATCTAAATGTAGAAATAAGAGAAAAGCTGTTAGGTAAAAAAACAGCCTTGTGGAACCTGAATTAACCACCATGAGAGTCAATTAGCACTCAGCAGCTTGGGACATTCCCCTATAGACCCTAGTCACCTATGTGCTAAGAACACCATCCCAAAGTTAAAAGTTTTATCTTACAAATACCTCAAAACTTCCAATCTTGAAGTATAACTCTAAAATGTACATATGGAGCCAGTGTGGTGGTATACACCTTTAATCCCACCAAGCAGGAGACAGAGGCAGTCAGATTATTGTCTGGTCTATATATTGAGTTTTATGCCATCCAGGAATAAATAGTTAAACCCTGTCCCAAAGCAAAACCAAAAACTTTACACATAGATATGTGTTTTACCTACATGTTCATGTGTGAGGTAAAACCAGATGAAATCATTAACCATAAAACTTATGACCTTTGGAAAAGCAATTATGTTTCAGAATATTTAATTTCATTTTTTATAATTTTTCATCTGTTATGATCCAGGCATGTATTAGGCCCTGAGAACACAGAATTATGAGGTAAAATATTGATGTTTTAAATAAGTAGATGCTTTCTTATCCCAAATGGTATAGGAAATGGCTTATAGTAAATGACATCTGATCAAGCCATAGATAGTAGTCTGAATGAAGCATGCCAGAGTCACAGTCGCACATGATGGCTGATAGAGACAGGCTGGTATCTGACAAAGATTAATGCTGGGGAAGGCAGGTACCTACTGTATAATAAAAATATTCTGAGATATTATAGGTCTGAGCCACCCAGGGAGCCAAGTCATAAAGGTCGGGCTTGATCCCATAACTCAGGAGTCAGATATCCATTTGGATCTCTAAGAGTTCAAGGCCTAACAGAGACAGGCAGTTGTGGCACACACCTTTAATCCTAGCTCTAAGAAAGTTGGACCAGGAAGTGAGCTGGCTGGGCAGAGGGAGAGAAGGGAGGAGTTCAGTTTCCCCTGCCACTTCTCCTGTCTGCTGAGGACAAAGAGGGTGGAGGCAGAGGATTCAGGAGACAGACCTGAAGAGTTGGCTGGGTGAGAATTGGCTGTGGTTTGTTCCCTGTCTCTCTGATATTTCAGTTTTTCCCCAGAATCTGGCTCTGTGTTTCTATTATAATACCAACTAGAATTCATGCAATAGTACCCCAAGATAAGATAACTTGCAAGAATCAGCTTTGTCTCAGTTTTGTGTTGTATCCCTCTTTGTCCTAGGAGATCAATCAGAGTTTTAAGCAAGACTCAGTTAGTGGTGTTCTTCTCTTTATGCAACTATATACCTAATCTTTAAAGTTAAAGGTAACAGAAGGTTCTTGGGTGCATCTTCTGCTACTTCAGGCTGCTCCACTATGTCTCTGAAACTTATTCCTGAATATAGGCATTTTGTCAATGCCACTATGGTTAAGTCCACTTGCATGGTCACTGTGGCTGTAGACAGAGTGTCCCTCATATTCTAGCAGGTGGCCAACATCTTGGAAGCTGTAGTGTAAAGCAGTGAAGGAACCATCTTCAGTACTGAAAGCAATAAAGGAGATCATTCTCAGTCAGTGGATCAATCGAAGTCAAAGTCATCATTTCAGTGGTGGCCATGTTCCTCCATGTGTCTGGTTGACCTGCACAAAGAGCAGCAAACTGCACTCCCCAGTGCTCAGCCCTTCTCTCCAGTGTGGCTACTAGCAGTAGGGCGATTATGCTTTGTGATTTGTCATGTTGGGAATGTCAAAATAAACAAGATGTGTTTCCTGCCCTATAGGAGCACATGGCATAGTGACAGAGGTTAACAAATAGCCAATGATTACATATGGTAAGTGCAATTATGGTAGATCTGGGTGTTATGGAAACATAGCACCAGCCTTTAGAAGTGTGCTGGGGGACAGTCAGGAAAGGTTTCTTGTATGAGGCAACAGCTAAGATGGAGCTGGATGCAGACAAACCTAAAGAGTGTTCTCTGTGCATGTATTGGTCGAGTTTCCATTGCTATAGAAATATCTGAGATAACTGACTTTAAAAGAGCAAAAGTATGTTTTGATTCACAGTTCTAGAGTGTTCTGTCCACAGTCAGTTGACCTTGCTGCTTTGAATTTGCGGGGTTACATCATGACTAAACTGTGTTACGAAGCAAACCTCTTCTTATTATAGTCAGGAAGTGATAAAGAGTAAGAGAGACTGGGTCCCTCAGTCCCCAACAAAGGAATGTCCCCAGTAGCCTGGGGACTTACCACAAGGCATAGCCTATCAGCATTAACAGCCATTAACACATGGGAACCATTTCAGATCCAAACAGTGATAGTGTGCATGACCTAATATGAGCAGAAAGTTAGTGGGAACAACCCCAGACTTCTCCATGCCAACATATAAGGCACGTTTCCATGCCTAAACTGTCTTTTTAGATAAAGAGGTGACTTCTATTAAGTTCCTTAGCACTTTCTATATAATAAGGCTCTCTCTAAATTGCTTTATTTTGGCTTACAAATAAAGATACAATACCCTGAAATTATGTGTGTCACATTTAGAATACTTGTGAAGGTCATTTGAAAGGAAGTAGAGAAATGCAATATAGATTTAGTAAGTGTAGGGGGGTTGACTTCACAAGTGTGAGCTTGGATATCATTGTCAATAAGCTTTTTAAGGATCACTTCAGATGAAATCCAATTAGCGGTTACTTTGTGGAGATCATGAGTATATACCCACAGGATGAATTGGAAATAAAACCGTCCTTATTTTAAGCAAATGGATATTTGTGGCTTGAAATAAAATTTCCCATGAGAGTATCACATATGGATTTTAAAGTTCCCGTTCTGGAGGTAATGGAACAACGCTGTTTTCATTTCCTCCTCTTCTTCAGAGTCTCCTATATAATAAAGAGAGCAAGAAAAGAAGTACAAGCTCTGTCTTTGGTGAGGCCAGGAGATGTGTGCAACCCTGGCCTAGAATCTGTGGGCTAAAAAGTGGCAGAGGAACTGTGCCCAAGCACCAGGGTGATGGCCAAATTTCAGCATCACCCCAAGAACCCCTGAAAGGCCCAGGAGAGAGAGTTCAAGAAACACAAGAGCACAGAATGAGGAGAGGCTGGGGATTTGGGAGTTCAGTCAGAAAGACAGGGGTGTCCATTTCTCTCCCACATTCCATCCAGACGGCTCACCAGATCTCTGCACCATGTGACACATGAAGCCTATTCTCTGGAGGAAGTAAAACCAGACAGTAACCAGACTGAGACCGGGAATGGAAGGCCAAGAATGAGAGGCCTAGTGAGAGTGTACATCCTAGCATATAGAGAGACCCACCATCAAAACCCTAGAAAACCTGAGGATGCTGACATCTGGAAGTACCAAATTTGGAGAAGGTTCCAATGCTCCCCAATGTCTAGTCTCCCTTTTCTTTTTTGGCTTCTACAATTCTCTCACATTTTGGCCAAGAACACAATTGCTTACATAGAATCTTTCCAGAATCTACCCCCATCCCTAGAGGCTGAAGAAATGAGCTGCTCTTGTGTTTCCACTCTCCTCAGTGATTGGATGACCAGGCAGCCTCAGCCCCAGGGAGATCAGCACCTTAAGGTCCCAGAAAAACAAAGTGGGAGAAGTAATGGAGGATATAGCATGGGCTCCAGTTCCCATCCTGTCTTAGGGCTTCCATTGCTGTGATAAAACACCATGACCAAAAGCAATGGGGGGGGGCGGTTAGCTCATATGCCCTTCTCACAGCCCATTACAAAGGGAGCTCAAAGCAGGGCCACAAGGTGGGAACCTGGGACCAGGAACTGAAGCGGAGGCCATGGGAGAGATCTGCTGGCTGGCTCGTTCTCCATGGCTTGCTAAGCTCTCTTTCTTATACAGACCAGAACCGTGAGTCCAGGGATGGGGTTGCCCACAATGAGCTGGGTCTTCTTACTTCAGTCATTAGAGTACTTTATAGACTTGCCCACAGGACAATCTTACAGAAGCATTTTCTCAATTCAGCATTTCCTCCTCCCAGATTTGTCTAGATTTGTGTCATGTTGATAAAAACCAGTCCACCTGTATCCATAGTACTAAATCAAAGCAGGGGCTGATGGGATAGCGCAGTCACTGAAGTGCTTACTCTGCAAGCATGAGTTCCTGGGTTCAAATCCAAGAACCCTCACACATACACATATACATACACACACATATATACACACATACACACATACACACACATATATACACACTCATACATACACATATACATACACACATACACACACATATATACACACTCATACATACACATATACATACACACATACACACACATATATACACACACATACATACACATATACATACACACATACACACACATACACACACATATATACACACTCATACATACACATATACATACACACACATATACATACACACACATACACACACATATATACACACTCATACATACACACTCATACATGCACATATACATACACACACATATACATACACACACATACACACACATATACACACATATACATACACATATACATACACATACATACACACACATATACATACACACACATACACACATACATACACACATATACATACACACACATATACATACACACACATACACACATACACACACATATACACACTCATACATACACATATACATACACATATATACACACACATATACATACACACACATACACACATACATACACACATATACATACACACATATACATGCACACACATATACATACACACACATACATACACACATATACATACACAATATGCATACATACACACACATATACATATATACATACACACATATACATATATACACACATATATACATACACACATATACATACATACACACACACACACACACTCACACGGAAGGAGGGAGAGAGAGAAGGAGGAGAGGAGGAGGGAGGGAGGCAGAAGCATTTGTTAAGGATGAAGGAATTCCAGGGTCTGCGTTTCTGCATGTTCATCAATGTGCATGGTATTTAAATAATAATAAAGAGTTAACTGGTTTGAGTCACTGTGTTTCTTGGCCTATTTGTTGTAGCAACTGAGCTTGTAAACTAACTGCTGAGATGTGTGAGGCAGAGGTGGGTATGGTTTGATGGTACCTGGAAGCCAGGCACTTGGGAGGCTGGAGAAGATCACAATCCAAAGCCTGCCTGGGATGCATGGTGAAACAGTGAGTTCAAGGCTAGCCTAGGCTACATAGCGACCCTCTCCCAACAAAAACAAAAACTCTTCTTATTAATGAAAAAATTTTAAGCAGTGCTTGGCTTTTTACCTTATTGCTTTGTTGATATCTACCAATTCGTACTGTGTGCTAGCTTAAAATCAGATTCTTAGTGATTCATTATTAAATATGAATGACCAGCCAAGCATCGTGAGGCTTTTGATGAGAGCAGCCAGCATGAGAGCCTGGACCCAGAGAGGCACAGAAAGGGAGCTCAAAGGAATTGGAAAGTATAGAGCAGAAGAAAACTTCAAAAACCGTGCAGCTGAACCCTCTAAGACATAGGAAGAATATACCGAGTACATGAATAAAGAATGGGGGTACCGCAGAGAAAAAAGAAGACTCAGAGAAGATCACTTAAGGAGTAGATAATTTGATAAGAGGGTTGGGAGATGAAGTTGCAGAAAGTAAATTTAAAAAAAAAAAATTGGTAACAGGGAAATAGAAAATCTTAGCACTTAGATTAAAAACAGTGAAAGTTACAAAAAAATGAAATAGTTTGTACAGTATGAATTTATGAGATGTGAAAGTTGACTCATACCAGTATTTCTGATGCTAGTTTATAATATTATTTTTATTAAATGTATAGGAATAATTATAATACGTTGAGGACACATTTAACTTTCACCTATGTTCCTGAAATATATGTAAGTTACCATAGATCTTTCAGAAGCTTTGTTTTTGGTTTTTTGCTGAACTACAGCAAAGTTGTTTTTTGGGGGATATGAGAACATGCTAGAGGGTCAGGATCACTCTGTATTTGGTCTGAGTTGATAAGTTCTGGAAACTTTAGAAGGTTCTAAAAGCTGAAGAACACAGTATGAAGGAGTAGGTATCCTTGCCTCCCTCAGTAGTCACACTATGGTAGTTCTCCAAACCTAAGTATGGTGTTCCCGTGCTGCAGCCCAGGAATGATCCCCAGATTTCTGAAGAGTCAGGGTAGCTTCTGGGGCCATGTCCTGAAGTGATCATAAGGAGCTGCGTGTTTAAGAAAGACAGTTATACACTGTGCTCAGTGTGATGCCTCCAAGTCCTTAGTTGTGGTTGTGCTGTTTGTCCTGATTGCTGACTATCCTAACCAAACATGGCTGATCTTCCCTGATGCCTCCAGTCCACATTGCAGCCTTCTGTTAATCCAGTCTGCAATGGAGTCCAGCCCTAAGTGTTCCTGCTTCAGTCAGCGTTCCTGACTCCTGCCCTGACCTTTCTCACCCACAGACCTTTTTTCTGACTCTGAACATCCTATGTTTTAGTCCATTCTTCAAGACCAATTAATTCATTTCCTTTCAACAGGCAGCTTTCTTCATCTGGGGCTAATAGTACCCTCTTGAAGAAACCACCACTCCTCACAAAGCAGTCTCCACCTTTCTTGTCCTAGGCAACCTTAATCCTCCCTGAATATTTTTCTTACTGTGGAAAGGCAATAAATAATTACTGAATGAGTGAAACTGAATCTCAGTAAAAGGGCTGTCTACCTTTATTGCTGAATTTTATTTGCTGGGTATTTTATGGCTTTTTTAGAATGTCTGTACAGAATAATCTCTAAACCTATGAAAAAAAATCACCCTGAGTCTTTTTTATAATAGATTGCATACACAGAGAAGCCATGTTTTAAAAGCAAAAAAATAAATAAATATACTAGATTTTATTACACAAACCTCTGCGCCCATCCGCCCCCGAAATAGTGTTTGCTGATTTTCTGAACTGGAGCTGTGGGGCTTCCTATGATATGTTGATCACCTCTCTTTAGTGTAAGATGGTAATGGTAGTTCCGGCTTCTGCACTGACTTCGGTTAATCTTTCAGAATTACTGAGGCAGAGCTGTTCTGAGGAGCACTGTCGAGCTTACTCCAGTGCTACAAATCAAGCTCCTCTTTCACTCTGACAGCCAGCATGAGTCACTTGTCTTGGCTGGGGCTGTTTCCTGAAGTCAGACACAGGAGCAGAATGCCTAACGCTATCCCAGGCCCCATAATCTCTCCAGCATGCAAACCCTTACTACTGTATATAGAAGCCTTTAATGAATCAGTGGATTTAGCAAGCGATTTACAATAGGGGTTGAAGGAATTTTTTTATTTTTTTAGCTTACATCTAACTTCTTCATTTGTTCTCTGCTCTTTTCAAGAAAATTCAGGCAAGATAGAGGCTCTGATGTGTTCTGTGCCTTAATCTGTTATTCTAAAAAACACCATTTGGCCTCTAACCTAGGTAGCTATGGATGGAGAGAGGAAGAGGTGGGAAGCATTGTCTGCAGGCTTCCTAGGGTTGATTGCCTGCCCCAGCACAGGGCTGGAGCTGATGTGCTGCAGCTCACCAGAGGAGAAAGGAAACTTCCTTGAGATGCCATGCTCCTATCTCTGAGGCAAAACCATGCAGGTGTGCAAGTATCTCATCACTTTCCTCTTATTTTCTCTTTTTCATTGAGCTCCTTTGAGAAAAGGACATGGTCCCTTCACCTGGTAGGGTGGTCAGGTAGTACACAGCTTCTGGAAGGCAAGCTCCCACAGTAACATGGAGTCAGTTACACTGCTTCTACAGCACCCCTCAGAGCAACTGTCAGGGACAGAATTCTGGGTTGGATATTCCAGGGGCTGTTTTCTCCTTACTGGAATTGGAACCATGTCAAAAGCCAACCCAACGGTGCCTATGCCTAACCTGGCTCCTACTGTAGAAGGTAGATCATAACATCAAACACCTCTTGGGTTCATCATGTGGGCCAGGCATACCTCCACCACCCGGCACTTGGTGCCTCTGGCTGGGATAGCTGATCACATAGAAGACTTTCACATCTTGACCAGGAAATGCTAGGCTCTGGTCAGTACAGAAGGTGAGTGTGCAGAATGTGAAGGAAAGGCTCTACCCTTGCTCTCTGAAATCAGGAAGCAGGGGGAAGACAAAGATGCCATCTTGTGACTTTTGCTTCTAGCTTCTTTCTGTTAGGTTTTCTACAGGGGTGTATCCTCCACTCTCATTGTTTGTGAAGTTCTGTATTGAAAACAACAGGGCCCATTAGAGTGGACTCTGACCTCCTGCTCATCCGTCTGGGTTTTAATAAACTTGCTTGACTGTTGGAGGAAAGAGTTGCATTATGGCTAGGACAAGGACATTTCATATAATCCAAGCTTTGTCTCTTTTGAAACTGGTGAGTCTTGTTAGATCAATCCTATGTGACAAAGTTCTTCTGTTCCAATAGCTTTTCTCATTCTGGCTTTATTAACTGTGTTCTGAGTCTTTGTTTATTAACTACTTTCTACGACTGGGCAGTTGTTGAGCAGCTGTGAAAGGAAAGCCATTTGGGGCTTTTGAAGTTCCTGTGGTTGGAACGCATCTGCTTAAACTGGAGAACAATCCATACTTCAAAAATCCTATTGTATATCTGGGTTAGGTTTCGCATGGGATTGCACACGTGTCAGAAAGTATCCTGGGAGGCTGAGGATTCTGATCATGATGACAGGTTAAGTGTGGTTGAGGATTCCTGTGTAGTACACCCAAAGAAATGGATGAAACATCACAGCAGCATCAGAATGTGCGTTTAACCTTTCCAGTGATGGAGCTATGGCATCCCATTGGAGAATTCTTGCCTTATCAGCCTGACACAGGCTCTTCTTGGAGACAAACAAGAGTGATATCTTCTGCCCACTGAATAGTCGGGAGCCTTGAAGATAGCCAGTGCAATTTGTTTTCAGAGAACTTTATTTTTTTCAAGTTAATGGAAAATAGTCTCAAAATAACTCTGCTTGCTCTGTGTGGGCTGGAGCTACAATTCAGCAAGAAGTAGTTAACTGACCCCTGACACACTTCTATAGGGTAGATGATGGGTACAGAGAAACAAAGGACAACCTGTTAGGAAGTATGGGCTTTAATTTTATTTTATTGATTTGTAAAGTGCTGAGAATAGAACCTGGGGCCCTTCCCACTAAGATGAATACCCCAGCTATCATTTCATCATTTACTTTGTTTGTATTTTGAGGCAAGATTTCTCTGTGTAGCTGTTCTGTCAATTACTTAGAAGATGCGTACTGGAGAGATAGGCACTTGTTGCTCTTGCAGAGGACCCAGGTTTAGGTCTCAGCACCCACTTGACTGTTAACAGCCCTCTTTAAGTTCAGTTCCAGAGGATTTGATGTCATCTTCCGGCCTCTATGGATACCACATGCACACAGTACACAGATACACATGCAGGTAAAACTCTCATACACATAAAAGAAATAAATCTTTCTAAATGTACAATGCAATTAAGTCTTGAAACATAAGATATCCTAAACTTCACTAAAACGAGGAACCTAACCTTGACTCTTACCTTCTAGAGCTGCCGATCACTGATCTCACAGAGGCCTCCTGATCAGTATAGGTAGAATCCCTCTGAACATATATCTATCCCTCACCCTAGAGCCTCGCAGCACTCTTTCTGAATCCAGTGCCTACTAGGATAGAGTTGGTTCCTCACTATCCAGGAGAAAAGGGAAATTAATTCCCTGTCTTGCAGTTCTTGAAAGCCCCCTTTTATTCTGTGCAAGGGCCTGTCACCTCTGCACATGACGCACTATGAGTATCACTCCCTGTGTTTGTCAAGAATGGTAGACAGCAGTGCCTACAAGGGTGAACATTATTCTTCTCAACCCACAACACTTACACATGCCAGTGAGATCTGATATTTCCTAGAACTGCAGTAAAATGGGGTTAAGAAAGCAATTTGTTTGCTTTGCTCTGAAAAGTAATTAAAGCCCTCTAAAATCTCTCTGTGATAATTCTCCCTAATATTTTTCTTCTTATTCCATCTTCATTTTCCTTATTTTGTATACTTTCATATCTGCTTTTTTATCTTAATTCTTTTTATAATAATTAAGAAATGTTATACACAGGTCAAAATAAAACCACTTATTGATTTAATTGTACCTTAGTTCTAGCTAGCACTTCAGTGGTTCATAGTTTGGAGAGACTTTCCTTATGTTGGGCATTGTGATAAATAATTGAAGCGTAGCATCTAGCCTAATTCTCATGTGTTTTCAATCTGACTATTCCCTTTTTTGTTAGAGAAAAGAAACTAAAGATATTGTGGGACTTGTCGAAAGTCTTACAGCTGGTAAGTGAGAAACACAAGACTCTGGAGCAGTTTCCAGCCCTGGCCCTCACCTGTGTTTGGTAGATCCAGCTTTGAGGCTAGCGGCTTGTCACATGTACCTTTAGCCATGCAGAAGGATAGCGGAACATAGTTTCTGCAAATGAGAAGGAATCCTGATTTCAATCTTGTCTTGTCACTGGCTAACTGTTCAATGACAAGCAAACCAACTCACCCCCCTTAGCCCATGTTTTCAGCCTGTGATGTGGAAAATTGCCCTGAACTCTGTAAACAGGGATAGTGTAAACCTTTAAGCACAGCTCATGGATACAGGTTGGTTGTTTACTAGTGTTATTATTTATGAAGAAAACAGCACTCTCTCTTTCTACAAACATCTCCATTTCATGCAGAAATATTTTGAAATACCCCTGGGAATTTACCATCAATGAAAGTGTCGAAAGACACCCTGACTTATTCTTGATTCATCCCATGTAGCTGGAGATCAACAAGTCCCCTTGGTGTGTACAGGAACATGAAACAGGCTTTTCATTGAACAGTTCTAGAATGCTCTCCTTTTATCGCTCTCCTAATACCTGGGCACTGCATAAATACTTTGAGTATGGGCTAGAGAAAGAGCCTCTGGAAAATCAGTGGAGGGAAATAGAGGACCCTTCCGTAACCCCAGTCTTCCAGGATGAGTTTCCGGTGTGAGCTGGTGGCTGGACCCCAGACAAGGACAGGCTCTCCCGCCTGGCATCTCAACACATTTAGCCTCATTTCTCAGACATAGAGTAGAAATTGCTGCCAGCTTCCCTGACTCTCCCAACTTCCTACCGTCATCATTTGAAAAGTACAAAAAAATACTAAGAGGGCTACAAATACAGCTGAGGGGCTCAGTGCTGCCCCAGTGTATCTGAGGCTGTAGGCTCCATCTCTAGCACTTCACAAACAAACTGAATTCTTTTCTAACCCAGACAGGAAGCTTATATTGACAGTAATACTCATGCAAAAAAAAAAAAAAAAGGAAACACAATACTATCTTCAAGGAATACTCCTAATTAAAAGTTTTAGAGTTAAGGCCCAATCGAGTTAAGTATATGCTAAGATCCAAGTTTCATAAAACTTTCTTCTTTCTGTAATTAAGAAATGGGGGTTTTGGTCCTTAAACAAGATGCTCAAAGCTAGAGTTGAGCATTAGCTCTGATTTTGGTGGTGCCAGAAACCCTATTTAATCACTTTGGTGGCTCTCGGCCCATTTTCACTTGAACTGCTTTCTCATCTTTATTTTACCAGAGTGACTGTCACAGAGACAAGGATTTGTTGAATAATTTCTGACTCCTGTTGTATCTTAATGAGATGTGTGGCCAATTTTCTTTTCTTTTTTAAGGGATTATTATTATTATTATTATTATGAACAAAGAAGTCACACTTTCTATCGTTGTATATCCTTATTCAAGGTCCCTTCCCCCTCCCACCACATCAGGTCATTCTTTCTTCTCCACAAATCCCCATCCCCTCCCTGGGCAGGCTGCAGGTAGTCCCATGGTCCCACTGCCCCAATATTGCCTAGTTCAGTCTCCAATCCTGGCAAATCCAGTCCCGTGTCCCCCCCCCACCCGCCACAAGAGTGAGTCAGGTTTTCCTCTAGGGGGAGTGGGATCTAAGGAGTCAGTCCGGTGTTTCTGATCCCAAGCTGTTCAGTGGTTGTGATTTGCAGCTTGGGCATGCTTTGCTTTTTTCTTGTTTGTTTGTTTTTTTGTTTAGAGTCCACTAATGAGTGAGTACATCCCCTGCTTATCTTTCTGAGTTTGTGATACCTCACTCAGGAGGATATTCTCCAAATCCATCCATTTGCCTGCAAATTTTAGGATATCATTTTTTCTTACTGCTGAGTAGTACTCCATTGTGTAGATGTACCACAGTTCGTTAATCCATTCTTCAGTTGAGGGGCATCTAGGTTGTTTCCAGGTTCTTACTATTACAAATAATGCTGCTATGAACATAGTTGAGGTAATGCCTTTGGAGTGTGACTGTCCATCTTTAGTGTATACACCCAGAAGTGATATTGCTGGGTCTTTGGGGAGATTGATTCTCAGTTTTCTGAGAAACCGCCATACTGCATTCCAAAGTGGCTGAACAAGCTTACACTCTTACCAACAATGGAGGAGTGTTCCCCTTGCTCCGCATCCTCTCCAGCATAGGCTGTCCTCTGTGTCTTTTATCTTAGTGGCCAATTTTCTTAATGTTTTTTAAATATGTTTCAATTTATCCTGTGAGGAAATAAGTCTCTGTTAGAATGTACATGTGTATAATGTTCTGCACACATATGTAAACTGGAAACCAAAATATCATAAAGTGATTCCCCCCTTTTCTGTATTCGTTTTTCATTATCTTTGACTTGTTCTAAGAAGAATGTTGGTCAAAACCCACTATCTAGATGACCAAGTGCATTTAGTTCCTCTTAGTGTAATAACCCATCTTCCTTCCCAGGCTTCACATACTCTTAGCTCACCCTAACACACACACAATACCTTGGTCATCATCACTGCCACCAAACTCGACCATATATAGAGAAGCTCATCAGCTGCTAGTGAGAATTCTCCCCCTGACGTAACAAGCCCCTGTTAAATATCTCATGAAAGACCAGAATAACGAGTGCTTTGTGAGTTGTGAAAAGCAGTGTGTAGTCGCCTCCTAAGGTGTTGAGTGCTAGTTGGCATCTGGAGTTCTGGAATTCCTGCAGTGTGCTGGTGGGGCTTAGTACAGTTGGCTTCAGGAAATACAGCCGGACAGGCCCTCATCCTGATGTGCCTTGCATCCACTGGACACAGCGCTCTTGCAGGAGTAGCTCTAACCTGTGCATCCATCAGTGGGCTGAGTCTACAGTACAAGATTGGAAACTGTAGGATTTGTAGGTAAAACAAAAGCCCGGGCAGACTGCATATTCCTGAATATGCAAGACAGCAAGCAAAGCAGACAAGCAAAGGCAGAGTTTGCACAGCTTGAATAGCCTGGAACAGAACTGGCAGCAACTGAAGCTGCCTCTGTGTCGCTGATCCACAAGCCCATGTGTGTTTATGGCCCATTAGACTTTGCACCTAAAGACTAAAAGGAACCCTAAGTGGCTACTATCAGCCCCACTGTCTTGCGGTATGTTTAAAGGCAGGTAGTTTAGTTTCTTTTGTCATCAAAGTGACAAAGCATCTTATAAAAACAACTTAAGGAAGGAAGAGTGTACTTTGTGACCTAGTGCTGGGGCACAGTCCATCATGGTGGGACGGACTGGAGCAGGAGTGACAGGCAGCTGATCACACTGCCCCTCCGGCCCCAAGCAGACAGAAATGAATACTGGTACTCTGCTCACTTTCTCCCTTTTTTTTTTTTTTCTTTTTCTTTAGTGTAGGACCCCGCCCCGATGGGTCTCCTTCCAGCACTTTGGGAATTTCCTTGGCAACTCTAAATCCAGCCAAGTTGACATTGATGACTAACCATCACAGCAGGGCCACATGTTCGCTCAGGTTTTGAGGGTCATGCATTAGCTACTGTTAGCCTCACTGCATCAGGACCAAATGGAGCAGTGAGATGACAGGGGACAGGCATCTGAGTTCTAAGAGTGTGACTCTCTTCTTGAAAATCAGCATTTCTTTTCCTAGAATAAGGACCTGGATCCTAACACAAAGAAGTGATATTATGTGACTCAGCCTCTTTGCCAATTTGTAGATTATGCTATTGCCTTTCACGGATGCCAAAGTTCATTTATTTTGCTGAAGAAGCCCAATGAATACAAAGCCAGCGTAATATAGAGACAACTGAGGTGGAAAAAGCATAATGAATATGATGGATATTGTATGAAGTTACTGGTTTCAGGGGCAGTGCTCAACAGTTCAGAGCACCGGCTGCTCTTCCAGAGGACCATGGTTCAATTCCCAGCACCCACGTGGCAGCTCAGAATTGTCTGTAACTCCAGTTCCAGGGGATCCAACTCCGTGACATAGACATACATGCAGGCAAAACACCAATGCACATAAGACAAAAATAGATTAAAGAAAAAAATAGGTCCTAGAATTGAGAAATAAAGATGTGTCTTTGTTGTTAAAAAAAATAAACAAAATGTAGTTTCTGCTTTACTTTTGAATTCAGGGATGTGAAAACCAAGGACAAAACAGAAAATACAAAACCAACCCCGAATCCCCAGCCAAATTTAGGTGACAAAGATTGGAGCATGTGAAGCCCAGAAGGACCCTTAGTGAGGTCCACTGTTAGTTTGGAATTCCTGTAGCCCTCCCTGGGGGGCTTGGGCAGTGGGGAAAATGGCGGGAAACATAAGCATTTTTTTAAAAAAACCACAGTCAGCATAGATCTAGATGCCATTTCCAAAGTGAGTCCCAACAGGAGAACAGTGGGCAGCCTGAAGTGGTCCTCCTTTACCTCACATGGGCCAGTGCTTACTAGAAAATGAGGTATAAGCCCTGGGATTCAGTGACAGGCTTTTGCTTATTTCCTTTTTTTTTTTTTAAAAGTAACATATACTGCCATATGTTACATATAATACAACAATTCTGTTTACCCTAATCTCTTGGAATGCCTTGTGCTTACCCAGGCCTAGGCAAGGGCCTAATTGACCAAAATGGCAGCTGTTTTTGGTTTTTGTCCTGCTCATCCCTCAAAACCACATCAAGTTTTTAATATTTCTAGTGATTTTTCTTGTTGGATTGTCAGTATCCGCTTTTACATATGTTTCACTATTCACAAGGGAAATCAAATATTTAGAAATAGTAACAGAGACAGAAAGGATTTCCAATGCGAAGCCACGGTGTTTGGGTACATCTCTCCCACATAGTAGAGGGTGTGTGGGTGGCAGCTTCTCTTCCTGCCAGTTTCTGCTACTTGAGTTTCAGACAGTGTTGTGAGTCAGCGATCAACTGTAAATGGAAATGAAGGGCAGAGGAGCTGACTGTGGCCTCTACACAAGGGCCGCACACGAATGCCGTGGCAGCTCTAGACAGTGGCCACCAAACACTTGTAGAATATATGCTAGGCCCAGCTGGCCAGATTGAGGGATAAGACACAATCTTCAAAGACAGGCTTCAATTGAGAATGAAACCATTGGGAAAACAGAGGGAGACGAATACGATGTATAAGGAGATCTGGCTCAACCCTGGTTCTCTTTAAGTGGAATTTGGTATTTTCTCAAAATATCGTATTGAATTATAAAATACTATCCCAGAGTCAGTGCCAAGAGTTAAGGTGTAAACTCTAACCCTAATTTTAATAGGAACCTAATTTTTAAATGTAGCACAGTTGTATAGATGTAAATAAATTATTTAAGACATACCTAAACAAAGCCAAATATGGTGGCACAAAGCTTTAATCCCAGTACTTGAGAGACAGAAGCAGGCAGATCTTTGTGGGTTCAAGTCCAGCCTAATCTACATAACTAATGAGCTCCAAAACAGCCAGGGCTACATAGTGAGACCCTCTAGAGTAATATATGTAATATTATATGACCCTTTACATTGACGAAATACTGACATTTGCTTGAAGCCTAGGGCCTAGGGAGGCTGCACTGAGATAGCAGAAGGATGATTGCCTGAAATTAGATGGAAACCTCCAATACCTCATACATATCGCCTCACAAAAGCAGTGACCTGAAGTGACTAGGTGTTTGGAGGTGTCTTTTATTCTTTTGTGAGTTTTGTCTTATTTCTACACACCTACATTGGACAGGGTACCATTTGCTGCACTCACCTAGTGTGTCTTGTGGGTGACATTGCATCAAATAATGAAGGTGGAACCAATTTACATTTTTTCAGAGCAGATGAGATTGCAGAACTGATCAATGACAGCATAGAGAAACCCCATCCTTTATTCCAGTGTCCCAGAAGCCTTTGTAAGGCTGGTGCAAGTTCATGAATATGGATGTGCTCCAAAAAATATTGTGTTTGGTTATACAGCGCTGTCTTCAGACCCACAGGCATCTAAATATACCTCTGTGTGTGGGGAGGAGCATGACACTCGGATCTCTAAGACACGTGGCTCTAAGGGGTGGGGAAAGATGAGCCGTACTGATGAGCATCAGGCACTAGACTGGATGGAGAAAAGCAGTGGCATTTCATCTTCCCTAGTCTGTCATTTGTTCTGTAGACCCCTGCCCTGTTCTGAGGGGTCCTGATACTGTCTTTTCATCTTCTCAACATGGCAGCAAGTACTTGCTTCCCCTAGGAAAAGAGAAGGCACCTATCTCTTCTCTTGTGACCTAACAATCTGGGTTCTCAGCCCACCACTCCCTGGGAGTAGAAACCTACCTAGTCCCTTCTCCACCATCCCATGGCCCCTGTGATGCAGAATCCAGGTGACATGCTGCCAGATCCTTAGCTGTGCCTAAAATATCCCGGGACTGTCGGGTCGGATATAAATGTGATGTCCAGGGAGCTTCTGTGCATCACAGGGTGTGTTCAATTATCTGTTTAAGCTTGCAAGTTCCACCTCAAAAAAAAAAAAAAAGTTTTCTGATGGCCCCAGGGTAAGAAAACTCCCCTCAATTAATAGAACCCTGGGATTCTGACAATTGCTGTATACTGTATCTAAGGTGTCTATTGATATGTGAATATTTGCAGAAGCTTACATAAAAATGTTGTTTATTTAGCCAGTGAAGTCCAAAATATTTCTGTTAACTCTCAGATGAGTGTACATTGGAGTTTAAAAGACAGAAGAGTCTGTGTGTGTGTGTGTGTGTGTGTGTGTGTGTGTGTGTGTGTGTGTGTGTGTTGGGGAGATATGAGTATTCCAAAGACATAATGGAGTCTATACAGAGCTCAATAGTAGAACATTGGCCTAGCGTGCAGGTGATTGATGCGTGGCAGGGGTGTGGGAGGAGGAGTAGGAAGGGACGGAGGGAAGAAAGGAGGATTAGTGAAGACTATTTACCAAAGTGAGTTCAGAGAACCTCCCTGCAAGAAGTGTCTGCAATGCTAGCACTTGGGAAGCAGAGGCAGGAGGATCATCACAAGCTTTAGACTAACCAGGGTTACACAGTAAAACTCTGTTGGAAAAATAAGAAGAGGAGAAGGGAGGAGGAGGAGGAGGGGTAACATGAGAAGAAGGAGGAGCATGAGGAGGAGGAGCAAGAGGAGGAGGAGGGGAGGAGGAGCATGAGGAGGAGGAGCATGAGGAGGAGGAC
>PVIH01015172.1:0-39242 GCA_004025045.1 Sigmodon hispidus
TCATTTTAAAATGCCTATTTTTACAATGTTAGCCTCACTTTCTTAGTTAATTAAGATTACAAATTATAGTTACTCAAATATATCACCTAACAGTCAAAATACTCAGGCTTTTCAAAAACATGTCAAAATATACCAAATAAATAAGCGCCTTCAACCACTTCATAGACCAAAAAAATATGACATTCAAGATTTTGTTATCTCAAATTTAGCCTTAAGAGACATGACAGCTCCTAACATCACCGTTCCTTTCTCAAAGTAGTGTTAAACATCACAAACATCTTACAAAAAGATTATTTAGTTTGACAAATAATGGCCTAAGAGACAAAAGACTACACTTGCCCCCACTGCTGTCAGCATGCTCACTGTCCAAAATAGACCTACAAGATGAGAGATAAAGACTGCCAAAACCTGCCTAGCCAAGATAAAACAGTCCTACCAAAAATACCCTACTTCTATAAAAACTTGTCAAATATCATAGGCCAATAGCCACAAAGATAGATGCTCCCGTTACACAGAGAAATAATAGATAACTGTCCAAATAGTTAACTGTCGTTGTCTTCTCCTAGATTCTAAAAGTTACTTCATACTTCCAACTTTAAATATATATTTTCCTTCTCAAGTCTTAACGTGGTTAAAGATTAAATAGTTAAAGTTGTTATTACTTCACATTCCAACAAAGACACTCAAGTCTTAAAACTCTATTATTTAAAATAAATAGCCTTAAAACAATCCCTGTACATTTTCTCATATCAACATTTTAGATATTAACTTACACTTTATAATTGTTATTTGTTAACAATAGTTTAACCTCACTTATATTAATACCTTCTTCTTTCCCAGACACTGTCTTATGATGATCCCTATAATATATAGTTTTATACTTAGTTTAAAACCTTCTTATTTAGACAAAACAAAGAGATATAACGAAAAATCATAGACTGTACAGGTGTGGGGGTTGCAGCGGAGCTCAGGGCTGGGAGGGGCATGGTCGCTAAGAAGACACCTAAAGAGACAAAAACAGAGCACTCACAAAGAGGCGGGGCTTCTTGTCCGCGGCGGGGAGGTTGCAGGTCAGCATGACGGGTTGGTGCGTTGCTAAAACCTCCTTTTATAAGTGATTCTAACAAAATAAACCTCATTTAAAACATATCTTTTGGCAGCAGGTTTTTACCATAATAATTACAGTGCATTTTAATTTAATCTTTACTATAAGCCTACAGTGATGGCAGAGACAACACCATCTGCACTGAATCTTGAGGCTTGGAGGCAGTTGGTGACCTCTTAAAAGAAATCCAAGTCAAATGCTGGTGACTATAAGAGTTTCCATTTAAACTGGTTCTTGTCCCAAACCTTGTCCTGCATAGCTTCTCTTTGGGAAGTCCATTTCATTTACCACGTACAAATTAGTTTGATCTCCTGACTACCTCTTTCCTGATACTCTCACACTGTGTGTGTGTTTGTTTTCTGCTTTCCTTGGAGATGACAGTGAGGTCTGCTTGAGCCAGCTGTTGTTCCACGATTGACACTCAGTAAGAAAAAGTTCTTAAGATGGATGTGCATGACAAACATAACACTTTCTCTCATCTACCTCTAAGTTACCTGTAATTTTTTTTCTTCCAATAGCCCCTTCTATTCTGGAGGTAATAGGGTTGTCATTGATCTTTGAAGGAATTCCACATGCAGGTGACTTTTGTGGGAAAACTGGCCAACCACCTTAATATGATCAATGGCTTGTGTTTAGAAACCTTTCTAAATAGTCTGGAAATGGTTACCTGCCACTGTGGCTTCAAATTCTCAGGAGGCTCTCCGTACTCCCTGGGGGAGACTGCTTTTACTACTAACATCACTTCACTAAGCTCCTCCCTATGACCTTGATCCCTAAAGATATTTTTATAGTTTAAGACATTAGAAAACATGCCCTCAGTTCATGTTCTGACTGAAAACAGTTCAGACTGTGTTTCTGTGCATGAACTGGCACGTTGGAGCCCATTCTATCCAGAGGAACACCTAATCCAGTCTGATTATTAAAATGAGGAAATCAGACTTGCCTGGAGTGGATGCTGAGCTAATCCACCTTGAGACCTCTTGCCCTGTCTGGGGAGGAGATGGGGGCTGGGGAGGAGGGAGGCTGAAGACTGGGAGGGGGTTGAGAGGGAGAAGGGAATAGGAACAAGGGGATACATGGATAAAAATAAGACTTTATTCTATAAAAAAAAAAAGGAAAATATGCCCTTTAGTATGCATGCAGGACTTTCTTAGACCTTTGACAACTTAAAAGTCAAGGTTTTCCACTTTTGTCCATCTGTTCCCTAAAAATCCTAACTTATGCAAAAGAGTTGACAGGGTAGAGTGAATGAAGCTTAACTCTCAGACCAAAAGTGGAAGGTGGGGAGGGAGGGAAAAGCTTCTAGGGTTAAAGTGAAACATACAATGTGGTAGGGGAGATACAAAGATACATAAATTGATATCTTTCTGATTTATTTCTCTACTTTTCCTCTTTTTTATAATTTCCTGATTTATGTGCCTATTTCACAGAACAAACTGAGTTATAAGACTGTCTCATATTGAGTAATTATTGATGAATTACGTATTGCTAATCAAACAAAAATAAACAAATGCCACAGCCAGTGTTCATTTGCTACTGATTCTTTTCATGGTTTTATCATAGAAACAGGGGCTGTAACTTTAAGAAGTTGTCATCCAATCTTTATAACAACAACAAACAAATGGAGACTGTCAGTCAAAAATTTTCTTGGTCTCATCATAGAAGTAAAGTTGCAGGCCAAATTCTGACCTGAACATTAGATGAGATGGTTTTATCTAGAGAGATATCGCTGATCTTACCTAGATCAACAGACACTGGAGCTGTGAGTAGGAATAGTTAGCTGTAATGTTGATTAATTGCTACAGCCAGAGCACAGACCAACTTGAAAGTGAGAAAACCCTAGGGCTTATGATGTAGTAGGAGCTGACACACTTTTTTGAGGTTTGCATACAGAAACCCCACAAGATTCTCTTGATAAAGATTCAGGAACCATCTTTATTCTGGCAGGAGGAAGGATTAATCATTTTGAAATATAGCCAGCTTGTTCTTGATCGCAAAAGCTTGCATTTTATTTCATGGAAAGCAACATTGCCAGAATCTTATCTCAGCTCACAGAAAGAAACTTCTCTACCCAGTCATCTGACTCCTTTCCATCTCCACAAAGCAGGAAGTATAGTGAGCAAGAATCAGGACCTGAAATAAACTGATGAGGGATTTTGTAGGCATGAGAGAAAGTAGGAGCCTGAAAAAAAAATAAAATTCTACTTTTGGAGACACATACATAATGGACACAGACCCAAGACATGGGTCAACTGAAAGACCAAAATTGAGCAGGAAGATAGTATAACACCTTTCACCCAAATCCATCTGTATTTGTATGTGTGTGATATGTATGTATTCATGTCTGTGCATTTGTGGCTGTGGATGTGCATGCACTTTTACACACAGGCATTTGGTGCTGATGTCAGGTATCTTTGTGAGTTAGTCTTCATTCTATTGTTTTGAGATCACTGAATCTGGACTTGAACAATTGAATAGACTGGCTAGAGAGTACCTGTCTCTACCTAGTCATACTGGAATGACAGATGTGCACTGCTATGTCTGATGTTTTATATGGTTTCTGGAGATGCAAACTCATCTTCAAACTCAAACAAGCACTTTACTAAATGATCCATCTCCTCACTACCACTACCAGTACACTTTTCAAAACCTTACTAATATATATCCATTGTACAAAGTGGTAGATTTTAACAGGATAATTTTCAAATTGTATCATATACTTTGATCATAATCATTTTTCTTTACCTCCCCTGTCACCCTTTCCTAGTGTCATTTCTTTTCTCAGATAGCCCCTCCATCTATACTGGAAACAGCATGACACTTTGCCTTCTGTGAATGACTTATTTTACTTAATGTGATGATTTCGAGTTCCTCCCATCTTCCTGAAAATGACATAATTTCAAAATAACACCATGCTGACACAAACAGACATGTAGAGAAATGGAAGACCCAGAACATAAATTCACACCTTGGTCTTGACAAATAGCCTAAAATCATACATTAGAGAATAGACAGCCTCCTCAACAAATGATGCTAAGAAACTAGATATCCACATGAAGAAGAATGGAAGTAAACTCTTATGTCCACATTCTACACACAAACACACGTACACACAAAAATTCAAAGTGTTAACACAGGCCATGGACACATTAATGTAAGATCTGAAATTTTGGAAGTGTTACAAGAAAGCAGAGAAACCACTATAAAGATATAAGCAGATATAAGGACTTAAGAAAAGGATTAGCTAGGCCTTTGAAATCCAGACTGCTGTCCAGAGTGGAATCAGAGGTGAGAAGATTCTATCTCCTGAGCCACCAATCTGAATAATCCCTCTCCAGGGGCCAGGGTCACACCCAAGGTTCTGATCTCAGACATTCACCAGTGATCCCTAACAGAAAGGACCTCCCATGGACAGGCACCGCCTCCAGGGTGGGCTGCATCATCATAGACAATCAAGTACCTTCAAAACACAAAACTATGTCCAGAGAGAGAAGAGTCGGAGATCATGCAGACCCCTTGCAAAGAACAGACAGGTGGCACACAAGCCTTCTAGCCACAAGAAACTAGAAGCTGGCTAAGTGTGAACCACTGAAGCAATGAACAAACACAAGTGTAAGAATACATATGACAATATAAAGAACAACAAGGCCACACCAGAAGAAACTGGTGGTTCTACAACACCAAAACACAAACAGAACAATGAAGAACAAACAGAAGGAAACAACAGCATAAACATCTTTATGAATATTATAGAATCCTTAAAAGATGAAATAAAAAAATCCTTTAAAGAAATAGAAGAAAATACAAATAAAAAGTTGAAAGAGATGAACAAATCTTTGAAAGAAAACCAAGAAACAGAAATCCAAAAAAATGAAAGAATCATTCCAGGAACTAAAAATTGAAATACAAACAATAAAAAAAGCTCAAATGAGGCATAGGATGAAATAAAGAATCTGAAGAAATAATCTGGAACTACAGACACAAGCATAACCAAAAGAATCCAAGAGATAGAAGACAGAATCTATGGAGTAGAAGATTCAATAGTGGAAATAGATAAATCACCCAAAGAAAACACTAAAACCAAAAAAGCCATAACAAAAATGTTCAGGAAATTTGGGACATGAAAAGACCTAACCTGAGAATAATAGGAATAGAAGAAGGAAAAGAATACCAACTCAATGGCACAGATAATGTATTCAGTACAATCATAAAAGGAAACTTTCTCAACCTAAAAAAGGAAATGCCTATAAAGATATAAGAAGGCTACAGAACACCAAATAGATTTGACCACCCAAAAAAGTCCACATGCCAAATAATAATCAAACCATGAAACATACAGAAAAAATAAAAAATTTTAAGAGCTGTAAAAGAAAAGGACCAACTTACCTATAAAGGCTGACCCATCAGAATAACACCTGATCATTCAATGAGAGCAAGAAGGTCTTGGTCAGAAGTTATACAGACATGAAAAGAGCATGGCTACCAACCTAGATTACTATAACCAGCAAAACTATCAATCGCCATAGATGGAGTAAAAAAGATATTTCACAACAAAATCAGATTAAACAATACCTATCCACAAATCTGGTCCTTCAGAAAGCATTTGAGGGAAAACTCCAGCCTAAGGATCCCAGATACACCCATGAAAATACAAACAATTGATAATCACACAGAAAAGCCCAAAGAAAGGAAATGCATACAAGCTACCATCAAAAATAAAAGGAAATATCAATCAGTGGTTACTAATATCCCTTAATATCAATGGACTCAATTCACATATAAAAAGACAAACACTAACATAATGGATACAAAAGCAGAAGCCATCCTTCTGCTGCATACAAGAAACACACCTCAACCACAAAGACAGACACAGGCTCAGAGTAAAGGGTTGGAAAAGATTTTCCAGTCAATGGCCCTAAGAAACAAGTTGGGATTTCCATCCTAATATCTAACAAAGTAGATGTCAAACTAAAATCAATTAAAAGAGAACATTACCTATTCATCTCAGGAAAAAATTGATCTAGATGAGATCTCAATCCTGAATATTTATGTCCCTAATATACGGGCATGTATCTATGTAAAAGAAACACTATGAAAGCTCAAATTCCACATCAATTCTCACACCCTAATAGTGGGAGACTTCAATACTCCACTTTCACCCTTGGATAGGTCAACTAGACAGAGAATCAACAGAAAAATAAGGAGTCTAACAGAGGTTATGATGCAAAAGCATTTAACAGATATTTACAAAATCTTCCAACCAAACACAAAGAAATACACATGAAACTTTCTCTAAAATTGACCATATAATTGGTCATAAAGCAAATATCAAGACATACAAAAAAAGAAAATAATCCTTGTATCATATCAAACCACCATGTCTTAGAGTTAGAGTTCAACAATTTCAAAAATCACAGAAAGCCTACCAACTCATGGAAACTAAATATCACTCAATTGAAATACTTCTGGGTCAAGAGAGAAATTAAGAAAGAAAACAGAGTCTTCCTACAATTTAATGAAAATGAATCCACAATGAACCCAAACTTGTGGGACAGAATGAAAGCAGTCTTAAGAGGAAAATTCAAGCACAAGATGCACATATAAAAAACCTAGAGAAATCCCACACTAGAGAACTAACAGCTCAGCTGAAAGCCTTAGAACAATTAGAAGCAAACTTACCTAGAAGGAGTAGACGGCAGGAAATAATCAAACATAGAGCTGAAATCAATACAATTGAAACAAAAAGAACAATACAAAGAATCAATGAATCAAAGAGTTGGTTCTTAAAGAAAGTCAACAAGGTTTTTTCTAAATACAAAATAAAGAAGGAAAAAAAAAAAAAAGAAAGTCAACAACATAGATAAGCCCTTATCCAAACTAATCAAGAAGCATATAGGAAGTATCCAAATCAACAAAATCAGAAATAAAAAGAGGGAAATTACAACAGACCCCCAGGAAATCCAGAGAATCATCAGACCAAACTTTGAAAATATATATTCCACAAAAATGGAAAACTTAGATGAAATGGTCAGCTTTTTTGGAAGGTACCATTTACCAAAGTTAAATGAAGACCAGATTAATTGCCTAAACAGACCTAAACACTAAAGGAAATTGAAGCTGTCATTAAAAGCCTCCCAAGTAAAAAAAGTTCAGGTACACATAGTTTCTATGAGACATTCAAAGAAGAACTACTACCAATATTCCTCAAACTATTTCACACAGTAGAAATGAAAGGAATATTGCCAAACTGTTTATGAGGTCACAATTACTGTAATACCCAAGTCACTCAACAACACAACAAAGAAAGAGAATTACAGACCAACTTCCCTCATGACTATTGATGCAAAAATTCTCAGCAAAATACTGGCAAACCTTATACAACAGTATATCAAAAATATCATCTACCACAATCAAGTAGGCGTCATCCCAGAAATGCAGAGATGGTTTAACATACAAAAAAAAAAAAATCGTAAATGTCATCTAGGTCATCTAGCATATAAACAAAGTGCAGGAAAAAAATCACATGATCATATCCTTAGATGCTGAAAAAACCTTTAAAAAAAACCCACTCCTTTATGATATAAGTCCTGGAGTGATCAGGAATTCAGTGAAAATATCAAAATATAATAAAGGTGTTTTACAAGAAGCTGACGGCCAACATCAAACTAAATGGAGAAATAGTCAAAGCAATCCTGCTAAAATCAAGAACTAGACAAGGCTATCCTCTCTTCCCTTATCTAATTAATATAGTTCTCCAAGTTTTAGCTAAAGCAATAAGAGAACAAAAGGAGATTAAGGGGATACAAATTGGAAAAGAAGAAGTGAAACTACTTCGATTTGTAGATGGTTTGATTGTATACATAAGTGACCCACAAAATTCTACCAGGCAAATTCTACAGCTGATAAAAACTTTCAGCAATGTAGCAGGATACAAGATTAACTAAAAAAAAATCAGTAGCCCTACTATGCACTAAAGATAGAACAGCTGAAGGAAAAACAAGGAAAACATCACCCTTTATAATAGCTGCAAATGGCATTAAATACCTTGATGTAACTATAACCAAAGAAGTAACAAATCTATTTGACAAAATCTTTAAATCACTGAAGAAAGAAATTGAAGAGGATATCAGAAAATGGAAAGCTCTCCTGTGTTCTGGATAGGTAGGATCAACATAGTGAAAAATGGCAAACCTACCAAAAGCATTCTACAAACTCAATTCAATTCCCATCAAAATCCCAACACAATTTTTTACAGACCTGGAAAGAACAATACTCAAGTTCATTTGGATAACAAAAAAGACAGGATTCCAAAACAATGTTGCTCAACAAAAGAACCTCAGAAGGTATCACTATCCCTGACTTCAAGTTATACTATAGAGCTACAGTAATAAAAACAGCCTGGTACTGGCATAAAAACAAATTTCTGGATCAATGTAATCGAATTGAAGTTCCCAACATTAACCAAAAAACTTTGAACACTTGATCTTTGACAAAGAGGCCCGAAATATTCAAGGGGGGAGGGAAATAGTATATTTAACAAATGGTGTTGGCATAGCTGGATGGTAGTGTGTAGAAAAATGCAAAAAGATCCAAGTCTATCACCCTGCACAAAACTCAAATCCAAGTAGATCAAAGACCTCAACATAAACTCAGCCACACTCAACTTGATAGAAAAGAAACTGGGAAATACCCTCTAACGCATTGGCACAGGTGACCACTTCCTAAATATAACACAAGTAGCACAGACAATAAGAACAACAGTCAATAAATGGGACCTTCTGAAACTGAGAAGCTTCTGTAAAGCCAAAGATACAGCCCATAAGACAAAACGACAGCCTACAGAATAACAAAAGATTTTCACCAACCCTACAAGTGAAAGAAGACTGATCTCTAAAATATATAGAGAACTCAAGAAACTAGAGCCCAAAACCTTGAATAACCCAATCAAAACGTGGTTTTCAGAAACTAAAAAGGGAATTCTCGGCAGAAGAATTACAAATGGCTAAAAGGCATATGAAAAAGTGTTCAACATCTTTAGCCATCAGAGAAATGCAAACCAAAACATTTTTGAGATACCACCTTACACCTGTCAGAATGGCTAAGATTAAAAACACAGATGGCAGCCTATGCTGTAGAGGATGCCAAGCATGGGGAACACTTCTGCATTGTTGGTGGGAGTGTAAATTTGTTCAGCCACTTTGGAATGCAGTATGATGGTTTCTCAGAATCTGGGAATCAATCTCCTTAAAGATCCAGTAATACCACTACAGGACATATACCCTAAAGACTCACGTTCCCACTCCAAAGGCATTAGATCAACTATATTCATAGCAGCATTACTTGTAATAGCAAGAACCTGGAAACAACCTTGATGCCCCTCAACTGAAAAATGGATTAACAAACTGTGGTACATCTACACAATGAAGTATACTCAGCTGTAAGAAAAAAATGATATTCTAAAATTTGCAGGCAAATCGATGGATTTGGAGAATATCCTTCTGAGTGAGGTACCACAAACCCAGAAAGATAAGCAGGGAATGTACTCACTCATTAGTGGACCTTAAACAAAAAGCAAAGTTTTCCCAAGCTGCAAATCACAACCACTGAAAAGCTTAGGATCTGAAGCATCTTGGACTTGAACCTTGGAACCCATTCTCTCCAGAGGAACACCTGACCCAGTCCTGATGTTAGGATGAGGAAAGTGGATTTCCCTGGAGTGGATGCTGAACTAAGCCACCTCGTGTCCTTAGGACATCTTGCCCTTACTGGGGAGAAGATAAGGAGATGGAGAGAAGTGAGAGTGACCAGGAGGGGCGGGAGGGGGAATGGAGTTTGAACAAGAGGATACATGGATAAAAGATAAGACTTTATTTATAATTAAAAAAGAAAAAGAAACATAGAAGAAAAAAGGAAAAGAATAAGCTCAGAAAATAACAGCAAGAACTGTCAAATAAAATTAATAAGCTTGGCAGAGTAAAGAGACAGCCTACAGAATAGAAGAAGCTTTTTGCCAAGTACACATCCAAGAGGGAATTAATAAATGGGATGTGTAACCATCTCCCTCCATTACTTACATGTCAGCAGGTTCATGAATCAACACTGAGGATCTCAGCAGAGAAGGCCATAGGATACAGACACTCTGAGGAAGACTGCTTAGGAAACCCAAAGTCAAGAGAGAAGAAATGACAAGAACCCTGGGATAACAGGCAACCTGCGTGTCAGATCCTAGATGGGATAACCAAAATCTTCACATCCAAGGCCCATTTCCACCACTCCATGTCATCTAACACCTAACATATGCTGTTGACCAAAAATCACAAGGCATAGTGAAAATAAAGAAACGATTTATTTTTAAAAATTATCTCAGATATTAGAATTACCAGCCTGATCACCATGGATATAAAATCTATGTTTCAAAGAATCTAAAGGAATAAGTTGATGACATGTAAAAACTTATAGTTAATTGTAAGAGACAGAAAGGAAGAATGAGGAAATTCTAGAAATGAAAAGTAACAAAATGAAAAGTGACCTCTATGGGCTCATTGTCAGACCCAACATAGATGAGGAAGACAAAAGACAGAATAACAAAAGGAAGAGAAAAGCAAAAGAATAGAAATCTATTGAGATAGACGTGTAGCTACCAGTCTTTGGCTCTCAGAGCACCAAGCGACTTCCTTGTCACTACCACAAAAGCAAAAACAAACAGTTGGAAATCCTCCTACATGCACTATGACTCCAGTGCCCAGAACAAACAACCAAGAGAAAAACTTTAATGAAGCCACAGAGAGCAAATTGCCTTCGTGATGGAGAACAAAGGAATCATTAACCCTGATATAGACAGGAAGCGGGGAGGAATAGAATAGAATATGTGGAGATATTTAAGTTCTTGAAGAAAAGTCTACCCACATAGAATTCTGTAAAGAGCAAAGTCTTTTTTCAAACTTGAAAAGGAAATGTTTTCTTAGACAAAAACAAAGCCAAAAAAATAAACAAAACTCCTAAAGGAATTTATTGCCAATAGACCTGCCATTGGAGAAATGTTAACATAGCTTATTATTCATGAAGAGGAAAATAACATAGGTCAGAAGTCTGTGTAAGCAAAAATAAAAACATGAAAGAGGAAAGGAAGAAATGTACATAAAAAAATCTTTTTTTCTTCTTTTCTAATTTATAATCAACCTAAAATATAATAGCCTCATCAGAATAATAATAGGTCAATGTGGTAGTAAATGAATGTCAACAATATCAAAAGAAATAGAAAGGAAGGCCTGTTCTAAGATACACAAACATGTGAATCAGTGTTGTGTGTCTTGAAAATGGACTAAAATTAGTTTAAAATACATATTGTGGGTACTATGATAACAAGATTTTTAAAGAAAATTGCTATGTTAGCAAAGCTGAAACATTTTTGGAATATAAAATATGCACAACCACAAATACAAAAATGAGTTAAATATAATGAACAGAAAACAATTACAAGGATTACATCTAACCCAAACATATCACCAATTAAAAGACATATAGGCAGTATGTATTTAAAAATAGAACTGATTATGGACATGGTGGCAAACTTCTTTAATTTTCAAATTCAGGAGGCTGAGGCAGGGAGATCTCTCTTAGGCTGAGGCCAGTCTGCTCTGGTATACATAGCAAACTTCAAGCTTGTCAGAGCTACATAGTAAGACCTTGTTTAGCAAGAAAAACAGAACTCAGAGGTCCTTTAAGGCTTTATCTGAAAAGAAATATACTCAGACAGCTCAGAGATAATGAAATGGAAAAAGATGTACCATGATAACATTAGTTCAAAAGAAGTTGCTCCAACCATATAAATTTCAGATAAGCTGTATTCATTACCAGAAAGATATACAAGATAAAATAGACTATTATATAATGATGAGGTATGAATACACAATTCTGTGTTGAGAAAAATATGTTATTTCTGTAATAAAATGTAAATGTTCATGTATTTAACCTAACAGCATCAAAACAGACAAGACAAAACTTGAAGTGAGAAGACAGAGACACATCGATCAGAGAGTAGTCCTGCAATACCCTCTGTCAGTAATTCAGAGATTTAATGGACAAATGTCAGTAGGAGCAGACAGGAAGTGAACAGAGCTATCAATCACTTTCCCTAATTGACATTTACAGACTAATCTACCTAACAATGGTGAAATCAACATCCTGCTCAGGCCCAGCTGAAACTCCTCAAGATGAGCATTCTGAGCCACAAGCCACACAGCAGAAAAACATGAGGCTAGAAACAACATTTGTGCTCTCAAAACACAATGAAGTTATGAAATTAAATCATAAATCAGTAAAGGAGGATAACTGAAAATTTCTAAAGCATTTTAGAAGTTCTTAATAATCCATGGGTCAAAGATTTCTCCGGGAGAGGGGGGAGTTGTTTTGAGACAAGGTCTCCCTATTTATCCCAAGTTGTCTCAAATTCTCACTCTCTCTGCCCACAGTGCCCATGTGCTGGAGTTACAGTAGTACATCACCACACTCAGTTGAGGACATTTATTTTAATTTATTCTGAACTGAACAACAATAAAAAAAAATCATCAAAAGTAAAGGGATGCAGAAAAGTGATACTTGAAATAAAACTAAGAGCCTTAAATTCATGACATGGAGAGAAGAAATATCTGGCATCAATAACCTAATCCTTGTCTTAGAAAATACAAGCAAATTAAGCTTTAACTAAACAGAGGAAAAGAAAATATTTGAGTATATATCAACAAAATTAAAATAAGGAAAACAATAATGAAAATCAACAAGCCTAAGGCTGATACTTCAAGAATATCAATAAAACTGATAAACATTTCAGAAGCCTAACCACAAAAAAATTAAAAAAGGAAGTTAGCAATTCATGGATGAAAGAAGGGTCAAACTCCTGACCTCTTCAAGATGTTAATAAACTGTGAAGGGATATGAGAAGCTCTGTGTCTAGAAATTTGGTAATTTAGCTGAAAATGGTCAATTCGTTGGGAGATTCAAAATACCACAACTAATTCTAGAAGAAAAGAAAACCCACACAATTCAAGTAGCCTTTTTCACACTAAGAGTGAGTGAATGAATGATATTTAACCTTTAAGAAATTATAGTACTAAAGGGGCTGAATGACTTAGAGGTTCAGCACACTTTTTAATCTTGCAAAGAACCTGTTTCTTAGCCCCAAGCACCCACATGGTAACTTACAATCACCCATTACCCAAGTTCTAAATGATTCAACACTGTTAGTTTGACGCATGAGATCAGATACACACTACCAGATGCCACAGTAGAGTTTATTCAGGGGAGTTGCTGAGCGGGTACAAGGGAGAGAAGCAGAAGAGAAAAAGAAACAGACTTTCACTTGGCAGCTCCTTTTAAAGAACAGGTGGGCACAGATTTACATAGCCACTCCTAGAGGTAGGCCCTCTGTCTGAGGTGTGTTTTGCTGGCTGGCGCCATGGTGGGTTTACCTGCTATTTGCTAAGAATTCTTAAAAACACCCTCTTCTGACTTCCATGAGCACTACACATGAACAAGGTTTTCATACATACATGCAGGAAAAATACTCATGCACTTAAAATAAATCTAAAGGAATGAAAAATAAATCATAGTACTAGTCCCACATACTTCCACAGATAAATTCTACTAAGCTGTTAATGAAAACAACAAGAATACTTCTTTAGAGTCTCTATAGAAGGTAAAAGTAGTAAGAATGCTCTCTAAAAACAAAATCAGAGGTCAATATTATAATATTAATGAAGCAAAAATAGGCATTTTAAAATAAAAGACCAAGATCTATTAGGAACATTAACCAAAATATTCAAGAAAATTTAAATATAACACACACAGACAAAGAGATTTACACATATATTAAAATATATATCACAAGCATTTGTTGTGGGATTCAAGGTCAGTTCATGATTTGAAAATTAGCCAACATAATCCAACAAATCACCTAAAGAGGAAGCTTCAGCCAGTCCTAGTGGCTCTTATCTCTAATCTCAACACTCATGAAGCAGAAAAAGGAGAACCTGAAGTCTCAGGCCAAACTAGGCTAGGACACACAGTTACAACCTACTTTAAAAAAAAAAAAAAGCAGCCATAAAAAAGCAAACACTGAGGGTGAAGCATAGCTCTGCATTATCAGCACTTAGCAGGAGAAGGCAGGAGGATTGGGAGCTCAAGACCAACCTCTGCTGTACTAGTTGAAGGGCAGCCTGGTCAGGATTGATACTCTCTCACAGTAAATAAGGAGATGAAAATAAGAAAACACTCCTATACACTGATGCAGGAGAAACTTGAAACTAAACAACATTATTTAATTTTCACCAAGTTAGAATAGAAATTTCTCAACTTTATTTTGAAAAAAATGAAAGTCTTTGCCTGGCATCATATTTAATGTTGAGGAATAGGTCATGTCTTTTCTACAGTCATGAACAAGGAGGCAGCATTCTTCCGAAAGAATGGGATAGTGAAATAAGACAAGGGGAAAAGCAAGGGTAAGGGCAGGCCGTAGCTTGGCTCCTGATTGATGTGACTGTTTACTTAGCACACCTGCAAGGAATTTCTAAACTCAGCAAGCAGGTATGGTGACAGCAAATAATATAAGACCAAAGAAAAAGCCAAATGTGTCTGGCACACTAACAATAAGAAGGTAGTAGTTTAATTTTTAAAATTTAAAAAAAAAATTATCAAAAAAATATAAATTCAAAATGTTTAGGCTAAATTCTTTTATAGAAAACACCAATATATAGGTTGCATTAACACTGATATTTATACAAGTTTAGGCTACCTAGTGAGAAAATATCTTGATAAAGTAAATAAATAAATGCATACTGCTATAAAAATCAGTACAGATAACTGAGAGGAAATTCATGTTGATGTAACAGAATGACGGGTGTTCTGTCTTTGGTTTAAAGACTCATTATTAAGAAATCAAAGTGAATGGCACAGGAATTAGTTGTGTGGTTATTCAATACTGACTACTTGGCAAGAAAAATATTTTTTATGAGAACTCATCATTTTTATTTAGCTTACATTCTAAATGTCTGTAAATCAAAGGATGCTTTCTTAAAACCTTTGTAAGCCAAATGGGGCTAAATGCAGAAAATTATTGACAACATGATTGTAGAGGTTATAAAAATTAGATTTAGAAAAATGTATCATAAAAGAAAATTTATCTTAGTAGAAATATGAATAGCCAAAAGACAGTTTAGAAATAAATGTTTAGGAAAATAGCTAATTAAAAATACAAAGAAGTTTATTCATGTCCACAAAAGCAATAAAAATTAAAAATCTAACAATATTGAGCTAACTATAGTGATTAACAAACCTCTTCCATCAATCAACCAGGAGCATTGGCAAGAACACAAGGTCAGTAAATTCACTGCCTTTTAATTTTTAAAATGTTTTTAAAAACTGGTGATGATTCATGGAATTAATAAATATTTTAACAAAGTATGTATGACATGTTTTATAAATTCTGCTTCACAATGCGAAGCATGAATATTTTCTGTATGTATAAAACAGTATAACAAAAAATACATAAAAACATAAACCTTTTGCTTTAAAAGCAGTAGTTCTGAGTTTTTGAGTGAACATAGCCAAAGTAGTCTACATGATTAAATATTAAAAATATCTTTTTAATATTTAATTTGACAAATATAAGAGACTCAAAAATATGTCACATTTTAAAAATATTTTACATTTTTACTTGATATTTCTGTTTAAAGTTAAATATCCTGTTTGGATTTCATAAAACATATTTTATATCATCCAATTCAGGTTAATAAAGAAAAATTTTCTCAACAATTTAGAAAAATCACTTTGATATTGTTAGAATAGTTTTAGCCTTAGGACTAATTGTTACTTTTATTAAAAATTTCACTTTTTATAAAATTACACTTTATTAACCTCACTTTTTTTCTAAGAAAACATTATATGGGAAGTTGAGGTTGAAAAAATAGTACAGCTCACACCTTTCCTAGTGATAATCATATCTTTATATGCTCTTGTATGAAGTAATACAGAGAATACAGAGGAATCCTGTGTAAGCTTTCTTTACCTTTCCCACATGCACATAAAATCATCTAGAAAATGATTGTGTGGTTCCTCAATCAGAATATTCATATTTATTTAAATAGTCAACTGTAAAAATATACTTATCATCAAAAGGATTCTTTGTGTTCAATATTTTAAGCTTCACATACTTTCCTCCCATTCATATTCTTTTAAAACATGACAAATATTACTCTCTTACCATTTTAAATAATTATGTCATTTCAAGAATGTTACATAAACAAATATAAAATGTAAAGCCTTTAGTGATTTTCAGTTTAATTCTTAAAAGATTAACATATTTTGCCATTTAAATCAAAAGATGTTTCTTTTTTTTCTGTGTCTCCTGCAGACAATAATAAATCTTTTTTTATATTGTGAATAAAGTCTCATTTTCATCCATGTATCCCCTTGCTCAAACTCCCTTCCAACTCTGCCCCTCCCACTCACTCACTCTCTCTTCTGCCCATCTCCTTATTTCCTCCCCAGCAAGGGCAGGAGGTTCCAAGGTCCCAATATGGCTTACTTCAGCATCCACTCCAGGGAAATCCACATTCCTCATCCCAAAATCAAGACTGGGTCAGGTATTCCACTGGAGGAAATAGGCTCCAAGGTTCAATTCCAAGGTGCTTCAGATCCCAAGCTATTCAGGGGTTGTAGTTTGCAGCTTGGACATGCTTTGCTTTTTGTTTAAAGTCTACTAATGAGTGAGTACACCCACTGCTTATCTTTCTGTGTTTGTGATACCTCACTCAGAAGGATATTCTCCAAATCCATCCATTTGCCTGCAAATTTTAGAATATCATTTTTTTTCTTACAGTTGAATATACTTCATTGTGTAGATGTACCACAGTTTGTTAATCCATTTTTCAGTTGAGGGGCATCAAGGTTGTTTCCAGGTTCTTGCTATTATGAATAATGCTGCTATGAACATAGTTGAGCTAATGCCTTTGGAGTGGGAACATGCATCTTTAGGGTATATGCCTAAGAGTGGTATTGATTGATCCTTGGAGAGATTGATTCCCACTTTTCTGAAAAACCACCATACTGCATTTCAAAGTGACTGAACAAGTTTACACTCTCACCAGGAATGAAGGAATGTTCCCCTTGCTCCTCATCCTCTCCAGCATAGACTGTCATCTGTGTTTTTAACTTAGCCAATATGACAGGTGTCAGGTGGTATCCCAAAGTTGTTTTTATTTGCATTTCTCTGATGGCTAAAGATGTTGAGAACGTTTTCATATGCCTTTCTACCATTTTTAATTCTTATGCTGAGAATTCCCTTTTTAGTTCTGAACCCCATTTTTTAATTGGGTTGTTAGAGGTTTTGGGCTCTAGTTTTTTTGTGTTCTCTGTTTGTTTTAGAAATCAATCCTCTGCCACTTGTAGGGTTGGTGAAAATCTTTCCCCATTCTGTAGGCTGTCATTTTGTCTTATTGACTGTGTCCTTGGCCTTACAGAAGCTTCTCAGTTTCAAGAGGTCCCACTTATTGATTGTTGTTCTTAGTGTCTGTGCTACTGGTATTATATTTAAAAAGTAGTAATCAGCACCAATGTGTTAGAGGGAATATTTCATTTTCTTTTTGATCAAGTTCAGTGTAGCTGAGTTTACATTGAAGTCTTTGATCCACTTTGAGTTAAATTTTGTGCAAGGTGATAGGTTTGGATATATTTGCATTTTTCTACAAAAATATCTTTTTTAATTGTTTAGTAACTTCTAAAAAAAGTTATGCCAACACCATTTGTTGAAGAGCCTATCTTTCTTCCATTGTATATTTTAGGCCTCTTTATAAAAATCAAATGTTCATATATGTGTGGGTTAATGTCTGGGTCTTCAATTTGATTCCATTGATCCACAAGTCTGCTTTTGTGCCAGTACCAGGCTGTTTTTATTACGGTAGCTCTATAATATAATATGAAGTCTGTGATAGTGATGCCTCCTGAGGTTCTTTTGTTGAGCAAAATTGTTTTGGCAATCTTGGCTTTCCTGTTATTCCAAATAAAATTAAGTATTGTTCTTTCAAGGTCTATAAAATATTGCATTGAGATTTTGATGAGAATTGCATTGAATCTGTATATTGCTTTTGGTAGGATTGCCATTTTTCACTATGTTGATCATACCTATCCAGAACACAGGAGATCTTTCCATTTTCTGATATCTTCTTCAATTTCTTTCTTCAGTGATTTAAAGATTTTGCCAAATAGATTTGTTACTTCTTAGTTTATAGTTACACCAAGGTATTTAATGCTATTTGCAGCTATTATAAAAGGTGATGTTTCCCTTATTTCTTTATCAGGCCTTTTATCTTTAGTGTATAAGAGGGCTACTGAATTTTTTGAGTTAATCTTGTATCCTGCCTGATTGCTGAAGGTGTTTATTAACTGTAGAAGTTCTGTGGTAGAATTTTGTGGGCCACTTATGTATACAATCATGTAATCTGCAGATATAGTTTAACTTCGTCTTTTCTAATTTGTATTACCTTAATCGCCTTTTGTTCTCTTATTGCTTTAGCTAAAATTTTGAGAACTATGCTGAATAGATAAGGGGATAGAGGGCAGCCTTGTCTAGTTCCTGACTTTAGTGGGATTGCTTTGAGCTTCTCTCCATTTAGTTTTATGTTGGCCGTAGGCATTTTGTAAATTGCCTTCATTACATTTAGGCATTTTCCCTGTATTCCTGATCTCTCCAGGACTTTTATCAAAGAGGTGTGTTGGATTTTGTGAATGGCTTTTTCAGCATCTAAGGAAATGATAATGTGGGATTTTTTTCTTCCATTTGTTTATATGATGGATGACATTTACTGTTTTCCATATGTTGAACCATCCCTGCATTTTTGGAATGAAGACTACTTGATCATGATGAATAACTTTTTGTATATGTTGTTGGATTTGGTATGACAGAATTTTGTTGAGAATTTTTGCAATAATGTTCATGAAGGAAATTGGTCTGTAATTCTCTTTCTTTGTTGCTTCTTTGAGTGGCTTTGGATATCAGGTTATTGTGGCCTCATAAAAAGTGTTTTGCAATATTCCTTTGGTTTCTATTGTATGAAAAAGTTTGAGGAGTATTGATATTATCTTTTCTTTGAATGTGTGGCAGAACTTTGGACTGAAACCATCTGGGCCTGGGCTTTTTTTATTTGGGAGACTTTTAATGATAGCTTCAATTTCCATGGTTGTTATAGGACTGTTTATCAGGTGTTTAATCTGATTTTGATTTAATTTTGGTAATTGTAGCTGTCCAGAAAGCAGTCCATTCCTTCTAGGTTCTTCATTTTCATAGAGTGTAGATTTTCAAAGTATGACCTGATAATTCTCTGGATTACCTGGGAGTCTGTTGTTATATCCCCCTTTTCATTTCTGATTTGTTGATTTGGATACTCTCTTTCTCTGCTTTTTGGTTAGTTTGTATAAGGGTTTATCTATCTTGTTGACTTTCAACAAAATGTCTTTGATTCACTGATTTTTTTATTGTTCTTTTGGTTTAATTTGTGTTGATTTCAGCTCTAAGTTTGATTATTTCCTGCCGTCTACTCCTTCTAGATGAGTTTGTTTCTAATTGTTCTGTGATCCTCAGCTGTGCTGATAGTTCCCTTGTGTGGTATTTTTCTAGTCTTTTCATATAGGCATCTAGTGCTATGAGTTTTCCCCTTAATACTGCTGTAATTGTATCCTTTAAGTTTGGGGATGTCATGGATTCATTTTCCTTAAATTCTAGAAAGACTTTGATTTCTTTCTTAATTTCTTCCTTGACCCAGTGGTGGTTCAGTTGAGTGATGTTTAATTTCCATGATTTGGTAGGCTTTCTGTGATCCTTGATGTTTTTGAAATCTTATTGTAGACCATAGTGATCTGAAATGGTACAAGGAGTTATATGCACTTTTTTTTTACCTGTTGATATTTGCTTTATGACCTAGTATGTGATCAGTTTTAGAGAAAGTTTCATGTGGTGCTGAGAAGTATGTATATTTCTTTTTGTATGGGTGGACGGTTCGGTATATATCTACTAAGTCCATTCAGGTCATAACTTCTAGATTTCTTATTTCTCTGTTGAGTTTCTGACTGGTTGACCTATCTCTCCAAGGGTGAAAGTGGGGTAATAAAGTCTCCCACTATTAGTGTGTCAGGTTTGATATAGGGTTTAAGCTTTAGAAGTGTTTCTTTTATATATGTAGGTGTCCTTGTGTTGGTGGCATAGATATTGAGATTGAGATTTTTGTCTTGGTGAATTTTTCCTGAGATGAATAAATAGTGACCTTCCTGGTCTCTTTTTATTGATTTTAGTTTAAAATCTATTTTGTTAGATATTAGAATGGCTATACCAGCTTGTTTCTTAGGGCATTTGATTGGAAAAATCTTTTCCAACATTTTACTCTGAGCCTGTGTCTGTCTTTAAAGTTGAGGTATGTATCTTGTATTCAACAGAAGGATGGTTTCTTTTTTTGTATCCATTGTCTTAGGGTGTGTCTTTTCATAAATGAATTGAGTTCATTAATATTAAGGGATATTAATGGCCAATGATCAATATTTGCCATCATTTTTGCTAGTAGCTTGTATTTCCTTTTTTGGGAGGGGGTTCTTCTGTGTGCTTATCAATTGTCTGTGGACAATGATGAGCACTTTTTCTGGTGCCTATCAGCCATTCGCAATTCTTCTGCTGAGAATTCTCTTTTTAGATCTGAACCCCATTTTTTGATTGCATTATTCAAGGTTTTGGGCTCTAGATTCTTGAGTTCTTTATATATCTTAGAGATCAGTCCTCTATAATTTGTAGGGTTGGTGAAAATCTTTTTCCATTCTATAGGCTGTCATTTTGTCTTATTGACAGTGTCCTTGGCATTACAGAAGCTTCTCAGCTTCAAGAGATTCCACTTATTGATTGTTGATTTTAGTGTCTGTGCCACTGGTATTATATTTAGGAAGTGGTTGCCTGTGCCAGTTCGTAGAAGTGTATTTCCCACTTTCTTTTCTATCAAGTTTAAAGTGGTTGGGTTTATGTTGAGGTCTTTGATCCACTTGGATTTGAGTTTTGTGTAGGGTGACAGGCTTGGATCTATTTGCATTTTTCTACACACTACCATCCAGCTATGCCAACACCATTTTTTAAATATACTATCTTTATTCCATTGAATATTTTGGGCCTCTTTGTCAAAGATCATGTGTTCATAGCTTTTTGGGTTAATGTCTGGATCCTCAATTCTATTCCATTGATCCACAAGTCTGTTTTTATGCCAGTACCAGGCTATTTTTATTACTGTAGCTCTAAAGCATAACTTGAAGTCAGGGATGGTGATGTCTCCTCAGGTTCTTTTGTTGCGCAAAATTGTTTTGGCAATCCTGGCTTTTCTGTTATTACAAATAAAAATGAGTATTGTTCTTTCAAGGTCCAAAAAATATTGTGTTGGGATTTTGATGGGCAGTGCATTGAATCTGTAGATTGCTTTTGGTAGAATTGTCATTTTTACTATGTTGATCCTACCTATCCAGTAACATGGTAGAGCATTCCATTTTCTGATATCCTCTTCAATTTCTTTCTTCAATGATTTAAATTTTTTTCAAATAGATCTGTTACTTCTTTGGTTATAGTTACTCCAAGGTATTTAATACTATTTGAAGCTATTATGAAAGGTAATTTTTCCCTTATTTCTTTTTCAGCTCTTCTATCTTTAGTGTATAGAAGGGCTACTGATTTCTTTGAGTTAATCTTGTATCCTGCTACATTGCTGAAGGTGTTTATCAGCTGTAGCAGTTCCTTGGAAGAATTTTGTGGGTCATTTATGTTGTAGAAGATAACCCGGGCCTATTTGGGCCTGGAGTTTGTACCTGGCCCATGGCGACTTTCGTCCCCCAAAGAAATGAATCAGACACTCATGTTAACTTCATACTGTTTGGCCCATGTCTTAATCACATTACAAGCTAGCTCTTTCATCTTAATTCAACCCATTTCTACTAATCTACCCACCACATGGCCCAGCCGGTGGCTCACCTGTGTCTCTTATGTGTCTGTCTTCTTTGGAGGTCGGATGGAGACTGGCTAACTCCACCCTCCTTCTACCTGCCTGTCCTGTCATCCTCCACCCACTTCTAAGGTGCTCTACATAGGCCAAAACAGTCCTTTATTTACATCATACAGAGAACATTCCACCACATTTCCTCTTTTCTGTCTAATCAAAAGGGAAGGTTTTAATTTTCATATGTCAAAATTACAACAGAACAGCTCTCAAGCAAGAATTACAATCACAATATCCAGTCTATTTGTATTTACAAAATTAAAGATAATACTTCATTATCTACTTTATCCTTGTGAGTCTAAAGTTTCATATCTAATATATCTTTTAAACTAAAAAGAACTATACCTATAATTATTAAACCTTTAACCACATCAAAGACCACAGAAGGATATAATATTATCCAAATAAACAGGAAGTACAAGCAGCTTCCAAAGTCTAGAAAATGACAGAGCTGACTCTTGTCTGTCTGGATAGTCACCCAAAGTTCCTTTGTAATGTTGGGGAATCATCTTCAGCCTAAATGCCCAAAATCCCTGGCATACTTTTCAGTGATACTGGAAATCTGTCACAGTCCATCAGTCACTTCTACTTGTACCCAGCAGGATGCCTGGCAATTTTTTTCTGCAAAGCAGGAACCTGAAGGACCATCTCGACTTGCTCTACCAACGTTCAGTTGTCACTTTCCTATGGAACCTGCATGTCCAGTTTATACAGCATACTGTCAAGCAGTCAATACTAGAACTGTTTCTTGTCTAGTGGCTAACTGTTGACACAAAGTAAATTCCACATGAAGTTTCTTCAATGCCCATCATTTTCCTGAAATACATTGATGCTGCCAGGAGCAGACCTGTCTCACTGTCCAGAAAAGTCTAAGTTCTTAAAATATTTTAAATGCCATATTCTGCATTTCTTTGAAGTGTTTGAAGTCTACCTATCTAATTGAAATACATCTTTGCATACCTACAAAATCCTAACTAACATGACTATAAGTTTGGTTATCAAAGATGACTATTAAGCTGCATTTCTCAATTACAATTTTAAATGAGTTACATAAGCATCATACTTAATCAAGAGTAGAAAAATACATACAGCATAACAAAATTGACCTTAAGTTTATATCAATAAATCAAAATCCACTTATCTCTTCTAATCATTTCTATATATTCTCCCCTCCCTTTCCTTTAAAGAGATGGACTATGACCATTAACCATTTGTAATGAAAATAAACATTAATAAGTAATGTTTTTGGGAAATTGGACATAGCTTTCCTTCTTTTACTACTTCCTGCTGACAAAGGACGATGGCGATCTCATGGGGTCATGAGTCTGGATCACCTCAACTGACATCTTGGAAGCTGAGAATGTTCAGGTGGCCTTGGTAAATGAAACCACATTTGCCTAGAACCAATCCACTGGTTTTGATCTTCTGTGGAGACAAAAGCAGAAACTCTTTTCCCAAGCAACATATTCTTATAAACAGATTTCAAAGTCAAGATATCTTTAAAGTATATGTATTTGTTTAACTTAGCAGCCTTAGCAATTAATTGTCTTTCTCCAGTTAGCTCATTAAAAGTGAGAAATTTAAAAAAAAACCACAATAACCATAATCCAGACTCTCTGTTTATCTGCCATCTTTATGTGGCTTTTTAATCTTTATCCTTATTTCCTATTTCTCTTTGTTAAAGGGCTTTCTTTACCCTATTTTTTTCTCTCTCTGAAGCCTATGTGTATTTTATATACATTGTACCATGTTTAGAGGTTTTATGAGTCTAAATCTGTTTTATTGAGAATCCTTAATCATTTTCTAACCCAAAGAGCTTTTAAAATGTAGGTATCACTTTAATTGCTGACTCCACTACTTTTAGTGGCTTTTCAATATGGTGGAGGAGCCCGCTGCATCTCTGCCGCTGCCAGCAACCAGAGGGGACTCAGGAAATGCTGCTACTAGAAAAAACGTTTTTATCTGTTTCCTCTCTGTTCAGTATAAGCAGAAACCTTAAATCAATCATACTTATGCCAAGACTTTCATGAAACGTATGAGTTTAAGCTGTGTGCTGCGGATGCGCCTTTTTTAAATTCCTGCCTGAACACCACGCTGTCTCTGTACCATAAATTAATTTAAATATGCAATTTAGAAAGCTGCTTTTGGCTCTGTTTCAGTGATCCAGAATGCTTTTTAAGCGTTTTAAACTTTCTCAGGCTTTCTGCGGGTGTTTGGCCCCACGTTGGGTACCATTTGTTGTAGAAGGTTACCCGGTGCAAGCACATGTAAGAGACATTACACAAAGATCACTCCTAACTAATCTAAGGTCTGACTGTGGGCAGTTAATGCAGCCAAGGCTTCCCTAAGCTGACCACCCTCATTGCAAAGAGGGGTCCTTGAGTAGTGTTCTCCCTATGGACAGTATAAGCCATATATTCTCAGTCCTGCAGGCAAGATCTTTGGGGTCTCACTTCTCATTCTAGCCTCTCCAATGTCAAAATAAAAAGCAAATAACATTTCACCTACATTCAGACTGCCATCTGCTCTAGACACCTCTATTCACCTTGCTATAAGCTTCAACTGTCAGTTCCAGTCTCCCAGGTGGACCACCAAATATAAATTATTTCTCTAAAATTCCCCATCTTTGATTTTTCCATTCCAGCTTGCTTCTAAGATGAAGGTCAACAAACGGCTCCAAGGTATTTTGGTTCAACCCTCCCCACTTCCACAGCTGCTGCTTCAAGAACAATTTTCAAAGTTAATACAGGTAAAACAAATACCCCCCCCCAAGACCAAAAGAAACAAAGTCAATGCAGGTAAAACAGACCATTTCCTACCCCCTCTCAAGAACCTTTTTCCATCTCCAGAACTAACAGAGTACACCACTCACTATATTATCATTTCCCAAAGTTATCTCACTAACTCATGATTTTTTCTGAGCTCCAGAAAACAATATTTGAGGTTCTGTGACTCAAATCCTCATTCTACATGCAAGATGAACTAAAGAATCCAGTGGACATCTCCGTTCCTGTGTCAGCAGGAAGCAGACAGAGATCGTGACAATCCCTGCCCCATAAACCTGGTTTTCTTTTTATAATAAACAAAATAGTGATATGTAAGGATTCCTGACATTCCATGTAGCTGACCCAACTCTGGCTCAGGTGGGATGTACCTTGCACTGAGGCACGCCCCTGGGCATGGCTGCATAAACCCTGTGGCACTGCATATGGAAGCACCTCCCTGGACCCAGAAGCACATCCCTGGAACCATGACTCATACCCATGCAAAGCCCTTCCATTAAAAGAGACTGCGAGCACATGCTCAGGCCCTTTTCTCTGTCCTCTGACTTCTGTCTTGCTCCTCTGCTTCTTCACCCTCCTGGAACTCTTCTCTTAAATAAACTCTACTATGTGGCCTTGCAAGTGTGCACTTGCTCTCATGCGCGGAACTAACAACTTATGTATACAATCATATCATCTGCAAATAGAGATAGTTTCACTTCTTCTTTTCCAATTTGTATCCCCTTATTCTCCTTTTGTTCTCTTATTGCTTTAGCTAAAACTTTGAGAACTATATTGAATACATAATGGGGGAGAGGACATCCTTGTCTAGTTCCTGATTTTAGTGGGATTGCTTTGAGTTTTTCTCCATTAAGTTTGATGCTGGCTATCAGCTTCTTGTAAATCGCCTTTATTATATTTAGGCATTCTTCCTGTATTCCTGGTCTCTCCAGGGCTTTTATCATAAAGGAGTGTTGGATTTTGGCAAATGCTTTTTCAGCATCAAAGGATTTAATCATGTGGTTTGGTTCCTATATTTTGTTGACAGCATGGATAATATTTATGGTTTTTCATATGTTAAACCAGCCCTGCATTTCTGGGATGAAGCCTACTTGGTCGTGGTGGATAATATTTTTTATATATTGCTGTATACAGTTTGCTAAAATTTTGTTGAGAATTTTTGCATCAATATTCATGAGGGAAATTGGTCTGTAATTCTCCTTCTTTGTTGTGTCTTTGAGTGGCTTCGGTATTAGGGTAATTGTGGCCTCGTACAAGAAATTTTGTAATATTCCTTCAGTTTCTACTGTGTGAAATAGTTTGAGGAGTAATGGTAGTAATTTTTCTTTGAATGTCTGGTAGAATTAGGCACTGAAACCATCTAGACCAGGGCTTTTTTTTTTTTTTCTTCTTCTTGGAAGGCTTTTAATGACAGCTTCAATTTCCTTAAGGGTTATAGGCCTGTTTAGGTAATTAATCTCATATTCATTTAATTTTGGTAAATGGTACCTGTCCAGAAAGCTGTCCATTTCTTCTATGTTTTCCATTTTTGTGGAATACAGATTTTCAAAATATGATCTGATAATTCTCTGGATTTCCTGGGGGTCTGTTGTTATGTCCCCCTTTTCATTTCTGATTATGTTGATTTGGACACTGTCTTTGCTTTTTGATTAGTTTGGATAAGGGCTTATCTATCTTGTTAACTTTCTCAAAAAACCAACTCTTAGATTCATTGATTCTTCGTGTTGTTCTTTTTGTTTCAATTGTATTGATTTCAGCTCTAAGTTTGATTATTTCCTGTCATCTACTCCTTCTAGGTGAGTTTGCTTCTAATTGTTCTAAGGCTTTCAGCTGAGCTGTTAGGTCTCTAGTGTGGGATTTCTCAAGGTTTTTCATGTAGGCATCTAGCGCTATGAATTTTCCTCTTAAGACGGCTTTCATTATGTCCCACAAGTGTGGATATGTTGTGGATTCATTTTCATTAAATTCTAGGAAGACTTTGATTTCTTTCTTAATTTCTTCCTTAACCCAGAGATGGTTCAGCTGAGTGATGTTTAGTTTATATGAGTTGGTAGGCTTTCTTTGGGTTTTGATGTTGTTGAACTCTAACTTTAGGCCCTGGTGGTCTGATATGTTACAAGGGATTTTTTTATTCTTTTGTATCTGTTAATATTTGCTTTATGATGAGTTATGTGGTCAATTTTAGAGAAAGTTCCATGAGGAGCTGAGAAATATGTATATTCCTTTGCATTTGGGTGGAAGCTTCTGTAGATATTAAATCCATTTGCATCATAATCTCTGTTAGACTCCTTATTTCTCTATTGAGTCTCTGTCTGGTTGACCTGTCCAGGGGTGAAAGTGGGGAATTGAAGTCTCCCCCTATTAGGATGTGAGATTTCATGTGGGATTCGAGCTTTAGCCTTGTTTCTTCTACATAGATAGGTGCCCTTATATTAGGGGCATAAATATTCAGGATTGAAATCAGCTCTTGACCAATTTTTCCTGTGATGAATAAATAATGACCATGTTGGTCCCTTTTAATTGCTTTTAGCTTAAAATGTACTTTTTTAGATATTAGTATGGCAACTCCAGCTTGTTTCTTAGGACCATTTGACTGGAAAATCTTTTCCTAACCCTTTACTCTAAGCCTGTGTCTGTCTTTCTGGTTGAGGTGTGTTTCTTGTAGGCAACAGAAGGATGGCTTCTATTGTTGTATCCATCTTGTTAGTATGTGTCGTTTTATAGGAGAGTTGAGTCCATTGATATTAAGGGATATTAGTGACCACTGATTGATATTTCCTGCTATTTTTGGTGATAACTTGTTTGTATTTCTTTCTCTGGGGTATTCTTTTGTGGGGTTATTGATTGTTTGTGGTTTCATGGGTATATCTGTGGTCCTTAGGTTGGAGTTTTCCCTCTAATACTTTCTGTAGTGCTGTATTGGTAGATAGGTAGTGTTTCAGTCTGTCTTTGTCATGAAATATCTTGTTTACTCCATCTATGGTAATTGATAATTTTGCAGGGTATAATATTCTAGTTCGGCAGCCATGCTCTTTTAGCATCTGTATAACTTCTGACCAAGCCCTTCTAGCTTTCATTTCCATTGAGTAGTCAGGTGTTATTTTGATGGGTCTGCCTTTATAGGTATCAACTTTAGTACTTCTGATGTGCATTTGGAGTTACACTGACTCCTATCATGATGGGTACATATGAATAACTCAATTTTATTCTAGTTTTCTAATACAATCAAAGTTAAAAATCCTTTCTTGTATTTATCTGCCATATGGATAAACTCTCTATTGATGTATTTAATTAGGTCACCAAGCCTGGGGTTAATTTAAATTTTTCATTTTTAATTTTGAAACATCACCCACATACATCATCTTTGGATACATCTTCTGATGTAGCCAACACTGACTTGAATTCTTGATCCTCTTGCTTCTGTGTCTTGCTGTCTTTAATTATAATGTATACTTCATGATACCAGTCACTTGTCAGTCCTTTATACAGTTTAGATGCTAGTCTTCAGATCTGTGGTATGTATTTTCTCACAGTCTAAAATTGTCTTCTCACCCACTTAACAGGGTTTTCCATAAAGTCTTTATTTTGCTAAAGTACATTTTAACAACTTCCTTTATGAATCATATTTTTACTATCCAATCAAATAATTTTTTCTAAAATAAGAGTCTAAAATTTTTCTCTTAAGTTTGTAGCTGTGTATCTTATTATGATTCATTTTTACATAAGAAATGAAACTTACATTGAACTCCCTTCTATCTCCAGAAAATCTCTAGTATCCCAGGACTATTTGCTAAAATGGATTATCTTTTTTGCATTCTGAAATATCTTATTAGATTTTGCCAAAAAGAAATGGGATACATGCATTTTTTTAAGTTCACTCTTATGTTTCTTTTGAATATTTTTTCCAATATCCTTTTATCCAGTCACTTTTTCTCTGTACCTACCTGTCTATGATGTATCCATACAGTGAAGATTTTCTAGGTCTGGACTGTCCATCTGGATCTGTTATCTACTTTCTCCCTTTCTCCTGACCCTCTTGTCCCTTTGTGTATGGGAAGCATGCTCACAGCTGATAATAAACTTCTGGGTTGTATCTGCTTTAAACCTTCCTTGGGCCAGTTCTCACATGTGTGCCTTCTTGTAATTGTCACCCATTGGGGCCTTCATCACCCACTTTGAAAGCATCCTGGTTCTGAATTAAGCCCAATAAGTTTCACTGAAACCAGGAAATTTTGTACTACATTGTGAAATTTGGAGTGAGATTTAAGCATTCTAGTTAGGCAGATTTTATTTTTGATGTTTTAAGGAACAGAAGGTATCTCCTTGATTCAGGAAGGCAGAGATTTAGGTATCCTATTTAATTTCCATTGCAGTATCTTCATTACAACTGAGGGGGTGAGAGAAACAATCCTCCTTGGACACCTGGAGGGTGAGAAACGTGTCATGTTTCTTATCACAGAAGACTCCTAGAGATACTAAAATAGTGTGGCCTGTTGTAACTACCCTATTTATAGTCTTCTCAGAAATATCGAAAGTGAAATTATAGAAAATGCTACTCTTAGAAACTCAAACTCAGTTTAAGAATAGAGATATGCATGCAATCTGCTGAATACATCAATCATTTGTTTATTTTAAGTATCCAATGGCACTCATTCTATGAATGAAACTCTTTGTTTGTATTTTAATCCACTGAAAAGGATATGTATTGTCTTTATTTGGGAAGCAGCTATAAAAAGAGCTGATATAAGCTATCTACTAGACTTTCTGTGGACATCAGTATCAATCCATTTGGTTAAATAGAAAAAAAATGAAGTATATAAGTCAAATGTAGAACATAAAATTAATTTCATAAAAAACTATCAACTGTTTTATAGGAAACTATCAACTGTTTTACAGATTTCTGTGAAAAAAAAGATAAGAATTCTAGTTTTCTTGCACTATTTCTTATATCTATTTCTTTTTAAGTTTTTGAGATGGGTTTCTTTGTATACCATTGGCTCTCCTGAAACTAGTTCTGCAGACTAGATTAGCCTCAAACTCAGAGAGTGCTGGAATTAAGGCATGTACCACCACCATCAAGCTAAGCGGCCCTCATATTTTTTAAATTAGGCCTTTTTGATATATATAAGTGTGTGTGTGTGTGTATGTGTGTAGTTTTATACAAAAGTTTAATTTAATTTTTCTCTAAGATGTAATAACTTTGAAAGGTTTTCCATGTCTTCATTTGTTCTTGTGTTTCTGAGGTTGAGCATCTGGTTTGTCTGTCTTCTTTTGAATTTTGAGAATCCTTTACCTATTTTGTATAAAATTCTATTGTCAAATATGTAATTTGAAAATATTCTTATTCTAGTTTAATGATAGTTTTTATTCTCTTTATAATTGTTTACACAAAACAGAAGTTTCAATTTGGATGGATTGTCAATTTTCCCTCTCTGGTTGTGTTTTTGTTGATATTTCTGAAAACTTCTAAATCACAGTTTAGGAATTATAGTAAACCATACATATGTAAAAATTTAATATTAATTTTGGATACAGTTTATTGCCAACATACAGATATCTACTTGTCAATTAATCCTTGTTGAAATACATCATTTTATTCTTGGTTTCTGTTGTCTTTATAGTCTTCTCAAAAGAGGGATACAACATCCCTGAGACCAGTTACTCTCTACCACACAGGTTCCTCAGGATGCCTAGTTGTCCTGCTACCATTCTCCAAACAGTGCAACCAGTAAGAGAGGACAAGCTGTGTGCCTCCAAGTCCCCTCTTTACCCTTCCTCCCTGGACAAGCTGTGTGCCTCCAAATCCCCTCTTTACCTTCCTCCCTGGACAAATGCTGCCTTTAAGTGTTCTCACATAAATGGCTCCTGTGTTCCTCTGACCCTAACAAATCTCTGGATATGGAAGCACAGCAACCCCACTCTGAGACTTTGCACTGCACTTAGGGTATGCTTCCATTTTTAAAAAGGTCAGCAGCCATGAGAAACTGCAAATTCTAGGATAGTTACTGAGAAATTCGAAAACCAACCATTTGTTTTATATTACAATCTATCTTGGTAATTTGATGAAATCTTGTGCCATTATTTTTATTCTTTCTAGGACTTGAGTCACCTCTTTGTCCAGATTACCCATGCTGTGTACCCAGTTCATCAGTAATCACTTGGTTTTTCTCTCTATTCTCAGGTCTACTGTGAGTATACTGCTGTTTTTCATGCTTAAATAACCTTAGTTATTCCATATAAGTCTAAAATCCACACACAAAAATTCTATAATATCAATTCAGATATGACACAGAGATACCATAAAGAGTTTCAATTAAGTAAAGGAGATGAAGTCCCTAAATAAGGAAGGAACAATGTGCAAGCTGAAGTTGCTAACATCTGCAGTAAGAATGAGTCTTCTAACTGTGAAATTGCAAAGAACAAAAGAAATTCATGATGGTGTTACTCTTGCTCCTCAGAGTAAAAATTTGCAGTCACAGAACAATCATAGATGCATAGTTAAAACAGAAAAGACATCAACTCATGTGGGGTATATGTGTGCATTTGTGTGTGTGTGTGTGTGTGTGTGTGTGTGTGTTTGTGTATGAGTGACTGAATAAGTAAGTAAATGAATGTAGAAAAAAAGTAATAGTTTGAACAGAATTTGGGATTGCATGAAATTTTTGATGCAGAGATACTCCTTGAAATAAGAGGACCCCAATAAAGATCATTATAAATGTTAATTCAAAGTTCTGCATGCATTAAAAATGGCATAAGAGGAAACAGGAACAATGATTGACCATCAGCATCTTCATATAGCTAAGAAATAAGAGTAGGTTGTGTTGTGAACTTGAGTTTTGAATGAGTAAGACTTTAAGTGGAAATATTCAGCAGAAACTTGGAAATGTGAGTGAGCCAACAGAGAGGAACATTGAGACTGAGTTTCTCTCTGACAGAGAGAAATGATGGACTGAAAAAGGAAACTCATAAGTAGCACTCAATCATATGACTAAAGGGCAGAAGGGGAATATGTCAAGGGGAATAGGAAAGAGTTAACGTGAAGGGAGTCAAGAGCTTTCCTTTATTCCATGTATTAAAGTAGCTTCATGGAGCAAAGGTTGTGTTAATTGTTACACTTTGTTTGCTGTTGGTCTTGCATTTGCTCTGCTTCTAGAACTCATTGACCTTATGTTACTCTATCTTTTGAATAAAGAAGAAAATCTTCTTTATTTTCTGAGGTCTGAGAAAGTCAAGCAATGAAGTTTTACACTAGAAAATTTAGTGTAAAACTAAAACATATAGGAAAGAATCCATAAATTATTAAAATCTATATGTATTTCACTAAGTACATTTTATATAGATTATTTCCTTCAATTAGAATTGAGATGGTTTAGAAAGGTCACAATTTGTTAACATATCCAGAAATTTTAATAGTACTACAGATTTCATAACATATATAACATATGCAAAATATTCCTTCATGGATATATCTATACTTACTTAGTCACTCACAGATTTTTAATATATGGATTCCCAGCTGAATTTTCTAAGTAAAAAAGAAGTCATAGGAAATTGTATCTTCCAGTTTTTAAGATAATCCATTTTTATTCTATCTCAGGTGAAACAAATTTTTTTATTAATCTCAACATTATTTGTACACATAAACTCTGCTTGCAAAGTCCTACTATGTACAAAAATGGTGCAACAATTCTGTTTCTAGGTGATGAACATAAATCTCTTGTTAATCCTTCTCCTTTGGGGCATTAGTCCCAAATATCTCTTTTAATAATTTTGTTCTTTTTTGCCCATTTTTGAATCATCCAAATTACTTTCAGTCATTTTTTTTTTCTATGAAGTTCATTGTGTTTGGTTGTTTACTGGTAGCTCATGTAGCCAGGAGAAAAGAACAAGTGTCATGATGAGACTCATGTATTTTTTCTGCTGTAAGGTGTTACATCAAGGCTTTTCTAGTGCTTTCCCTTAGGATTTACTTCTAATAAAATATGCACTCAGGAATAGGGATATACAGAATACAAAGTAGACAGTCATAATTATATAGTAAAAATTTATTGACTAGTAATTATTATATCCCTTTAAACTAAAGCATTTACAACATAAAGATGTTTATGCTGCAAATAACGGGGCTTACAGAGAAAGCTATGACTTTTCTCTACAAACATTTCTCTGTACCTCTTGTCCTCTGCTTTCCAAGACTTCAGCCTTTACCTCGCTTGTTTTTCAGCCTCTAAGCTAGTATTGCTCTTCAGTTGGCAATGTGAGTCAGTGGGCATGAGATATGGGGATGATCTACTACAAATGTCTTACATTACAAGCGACTCACTCAATTTTACAGGTATGAAAGGAACATGACTGGCAGGCACTGTGCAGCTAGCTAGTCAGTGGTTAGTCTGATACAAGTATATTTTCTAAATACTGGGCTACCGCTCCAAGAACGATAATTAGACATTAGCTGAAATTCTAGAAGAAATAAGAATAAATTACTTAGTAGGAAAAAAAACTGGTACAATTTTAGAATTTGATTTTAAAGTTGTTTTGAAATCACAAAACAAAGGCATAATTAAAAAAACAACAAAGTGAGAACAGAAGCCACACTCCTATCCCATCCATTGTAATCTATCCAGAGTGATGTCACCAGGGAAGGATGGAGACATGACATCTAGTCTGTTTTATTAAATGACCTCTGTTAATATCATTTCCATTATTTTTAACAATTTTTGAAACCTAATCTTACTGTTATCCTAGGTACCTTAGACCTCATCATGTCCACTGGGCTGCCCTTGAACTAATGACGTACATCCTGCCTCAGTCTCCTGAACCCTGAAATTGCAAATGTGAGCTACTATACCAGGCTCCATTCTGAATATTTGCTTGAACTTGTCCTCATAAATCCCTTTGCCCTGTGTATTTACAAAATATTTTGACATATTTTGTAAAATAAAAAATTTTGCTATGAAAATTATTGCACATGTACCTCAGGTTAAAACCAGTCAATTTCACAAGCTATAGGATGGCTGGCATTGCTCTTCCTTCTGACTGAAACCTCTCACCTTATCATTTTCATCACTCGGACCCTCCAGCCACACTCCCTTTCTTCTGTTCCAATAATTCAAAACCTATCCCCACCTTTAGCTTGTCAACTTGACATTCTGTCTGCCTGTCATTCTTTCTTCCACACCCAGACCAGGCAATGACAACCAATAAACCAAATCTGATCTCTCATCCCTGCTTGGCCTAGTTCATTAGGTTTTATGGTACATTGCCACCCAAATTCCTTTGTATCCGGTCTCTAGTTCTTTCACAGGACAATTGCAAGCCTGAATGGCAAACAGAACACACGAGATGATAAGTTTTAAATATTTACTATATGGACATACATAGGGGAAAAATTGTTATACCCAAAATGTTCCTCCAGATCAAAGCCTGGTTGCTTCTACCTTGTTACTCATAAAGGAAGTCCATCACAGCTGTATAGCTGTACAGTGAATGGAGAGGCTTTCTCTTATCACACAGTATAAAGTAGCTCCTTTGCATGGAATACTGTACCACCCTGCATTGTTGTTCCTTATTTACTATTTGATGTTTTTATCTGACTCTTCTGTGCTTTCCATTTACAATATCCATGTAACACTTTGGAGTTAGTGACAAAATATTCCCTTGAGAAATACTTTTTGTAAATGATTCCAGTGATTGAATGTATGAATTTTCTCCTCCAAAACTCATGATTTTTCCATTACATTGTGATTCTTCCTATTAACCACTGCAAAACAACCAACATCAAAACAGAACAACAACAAGAATGAGTCTTGCTCAGTTCTTCAGATCTCTATTTTATACATAGTGGAGACAGGTCACAAAACACAACTTAAAAAAATTCAAGAGACCTCATGAAATCCAGAGGACACATTTGTAGAGTGTACTTTAATTGTCAGTATCATACTAAAGATATGTTCAGGAAACCCACGCAGTAGCATCTGAACACTCTTGAGGGAAGAAAAAAATTGTCTGGGTTAGCCCTAGAACAAACTTCAAAGAAAGAAATTCTTTTTTGATTGCTAATTGCACTTTTTCTCTTGATAGTAACCCCTCTTTCTGCTGTTATAATCACTATTTCCACGCTGTCTAGTTTTGTTGTACCCAAGACAATGTGTTTAAAGTTACTATTGAAGTATGGTTGGTATCCTGGGCTGGAGAAATGGTTCATTGGTTCAGAAAACTCACAGAACTACTGCTCATCTAGAGGACCTACGTTCAATTCCCAGCATCCACATGGCAGCACACAGTGGTCTGTGACTTCAGTTCTAAAGGATTCAATCCTTTCTTTTTACTCCCTTGGACACCAGTTAAGCACAAGTTGCACATACATGAAGACAAAACAATCAAATACATAAACCAAATTATTTTAAGAAGAGAGTGAGAGTTGGTGTCCTCCCAAATTTCACAGATTAAAATATTATACCCAATCTGATAATAATAAGAAGTAGGCTCTATGGAAGATTACTGAGTAGTAAGGATTTGACTCTCATGAATAAGACTTTTATAAAGATATTTTAATCAACTCTTTTGCCCCCTGCCATGTAGGACACAGAATAATCTGAGATTTCAGACATCCTATATGCTAGTGCCTTGATCTTGAACTTCTAGGTTTACAGACTATGAGCAATGAATTTCCCAGGCTCAGGTATTTTATTACAGCATCTTAAATAGACTATGGTAGAATCTTATAGACAAAATAATTGTCCATGATTTTGATGACACAGGATAGAAAAACAGGAAACTTGTACAGACATGGAGAAAGAAGCCTCTCACCATGAAATCTCCTTGATGCCTTTACCAAGCCAAAAAAAAAAATAAGCACAATCAATATTTATTATGAGGGTTGTCAACACAAAACAATGTTTATATGTTTGTATGAATACTATAGATAGATGATGATAGATTAGATAAATGAGGTCCATACAATACCTCAAACCCAAGCTCTGCTGATGAGTGCTATTCTGTTAGTTACTCTTCTATAGCTGTGATGAAACACTATGGTCAAAGCAACTTATAGAAGAAAATGGTTATTCAATTTTATAGTTAGAGAGGGATAAGTCCATGATGGCAGAGGAGGAACCTGAAGTCTCACATCCTGAACAAAAACCACAAGCAAAGAGAGTAAACCACGAATGATCCATGTCATTAAAACCTGAAAGCATGTCACCTGTGGCATATTCCACCAGCAAGGTCACACCTCTTAAGCCTACACAAATAGTGCCACCAACTAGAAACCAAGTATTTAAACATCTGACCCTGCTGGAGACAGTCTCATCTAAACCATCACCCTTTCTGAAATCTTTTCTGTGTTGAAGGCACAAGTCTTAGCCTGGCCTGTGTCAAGGTCCCAAAATGTCAAGTGGAACTCTTTGACTGCTGAAGTTGACATGTAGACCTGTACCTCCTATCTCTCTCACCCACAATCCTGACACTGACAATCTTCTCCTTGTATATTTTGTTCATCTTAAGTTTTATTTCATACACACTTTCTTTTGTCACTAAAAGTTTATGTCAAACACTGATCATCTGAGTAAAGAACTGGTTGTAGGTTGGTTCATGTGCTGTTCATCCCTGAGAAAGTGTATCCCAAAGCCTATTGGTTTCCTTTATATTGTCATTAACATATAAGGTACTTAAAGCCCTTGGTAAGCCTAATTATTAATGATTGCTCTTGGTTCTCTCTGAAATTGTAATGTACTATTAAGCAATTTTTGCTTGGGGTCAGACTGGCTCTAATTAGTTCAGACATTCACAATCAATTTATAACAGCTGTAACTAGGATTTAGGATTACATCATCCCTAGTAATAAGGACCCCTCTACTTTATGATGACTTTCAAGTAGCAAGCATATGGAATATAAAAGGCTGAGGTTATATTGATGGAATTAGTGTCTCATGTCCTTTTGTGGAAAATTCCTTAATATTTCAAGTCTTAGTTTACTGTTTAAAAATAATAACACTCGTCCCTCCTGTAGCTAAGAATTACAATGCACTAATTGAATGTAAAACATTTTGTGTTGTACCTTTATAATAGAAGGAAAATACTTATAATGTGCTGTAGTTTTGATATATTTATGGAAGCAAGACACTATTACATTGTTATATTTTTATGAAGTCATTATGTTAGAAAATGGGACATACTAGAGATAAATTTCAGAGAAGTGGGAGAACAGAGGAGAGTTGATAACATGAGCCAACAAATGAGCTCATGTACCCAAAATTAGCACACAATCTCATCATGAACTATGACCTATCAAATAAATTTGTTCTCAACGGGGACTATTATTAAGGATCTATGTGCAATAGAGTAGAGAAGAAAAATGAGGAGCCCTATTTCTTTGAGATGATAAACAACTCTTAGTAATGCAAATCACAATGAAATCTGCCTTCTTAGATATAAGATCTTGATAGGAAGGTGCAAGTTCCAGGTAGGACACATCACATCAGCCAAAACTTGGTAACAAGGTGGCTATGTCATGCTGAGAAGATGTGGGACATTGTAAATCTCTTCATTTCCTCAAATTTCACAGCACTGAAAACCTTTACTTTCCAAACTTACCCAATTCATTCTGTATAATAAAATGAATAAAATCATTTTCCCCCAAATTCCTCTCAGGGACACTTTATATTTATTCAAAAGAAATTACTTTCTTTGGAGTGTGAGACTCTAAGGAAGTGCTCAAGTAACAAAATACAGCAATTAAATTGTTCTGCCTAATGAAGGGATAAGGACAGGGGACAAAGGGGGCCAGCGAGGCAGGAGGATATTGGAGGGGGAGTGGAAGGGAGAAGCAGGAAGGACATGGCATGTCTATTGGCTTCGCAGCAGAGTGGTGGAGGCAAAGACTAAAATGCTTACTTGGTGCTCAAGCACTTGCTTTGAGCATGCAGAAGGAAGCTCTTCATCATTCTTCCCTGAGGATGTATTTGTGTTGATCACTTGTGCTTCTATGGATTATTTTGAAGACCAGGTGAGATGCTGCATTCTGTTTTCAGGTAAATACAAGGATAAAACAAAATATTGCAGAGACTCCTAACTCAGGGAATAGAGCAGAAAAGCTATCCAAGTCAGAGAGCCATATTTCTTTAGAACTTCTCATAACGTTTTTAATGAAGCCCTAAAAGTGTCTCATTTGCACTATAATGTAGAAAATTAAGACCAGAGAGATAAGAAAATCCACTGTGCATTAGAAGTGCTCACAAGGGGGAGACAGAAACTCAGAAGGTAGCATTTAGGGAATATTTCTTCCGCTTTCCCAGCACCATTACCCCTCCAGAAACCTGGGTAGCATATTCATTGGTGAATGTTGTGCCTTTTAAAATTAAAGATACTATTATTCAAAAGAAATATAATAAAAATCACATATTTTCATTAATGTTGCAAAAGAATTTTTTGCACATGTGGACATAAGGAAGTATTAGTTTTAATAATGTACTTTATTTAACCCGTAAAGTATCATTATTTCCTCATGTAATTAAGATATTATTATCAATGAGAAAGGCTTATATTTTTTAAAATGCCATATCTACTTTACTTATGCAGCACCAGCGTAGCTCAACCCAGACTGATCACATTTTAAGTTCTCACTCATATCACACTAGAAAGTATGTATTTAAGGAGTTATCCCTTTAAAGCAGCTATTTCACAGAAAAGTAAAGGTTCTTTCCTACTGGACTCCTGAACAAAGAGATGACAAACTCATGTTTAGAATATCAATTATACATTTACACTTGCAAATTTAGCACTCTTGGATCATGAAGCGTCTAAGAAGGAAGGAAGACTAAAGAGCTGTTGGAAATTGACTACAAGTGGCTACAAAAATTCATGTTCATAAATCATCAGACATTTAATCACTTTTAAAACACCTTTCTTTAGTTTGATGAGGGATCACCATTGAAATGGAACATGTGGAATAGTGCCTAATATCCACGTCATCCTTTTAGTGTGTCTTTCTGAAGGGCGAACACTGGAAAGTCAAAACCTATTTTTACTAGATTTCCTTAAAATTAAAGTTCTCAGGCACATGTTAGAGAGATTTTTGTGAAACTCATTGTGTCTCTGCCATTTTTTTCTATATACTTGGCAAGTATGAGAACAGATTTTTAATAACAATATTAAAGACAATTGCCACCACCTTGTCTTGACCTGAACATGTTACAAGCAGGGAAGTGGGTGTTTGTAGTGATTTGAATAGGAATGGCCCCCATAGGCCCATATATTTGAATGTTTGGTCATTAGGGAGTAGAGCTACTTAAC